>RJWM01006017.1:0-87188 GCA_004363535.1 Dasyprocta punctata
AAAAAAAAAAAGGAAACAAAAAATAAACAAAATTAAGCAAACCAATGACAACAATATTGGGGCTCAAAGACAAGACAGAGGACAATCCCACCTATTTGCCACACTAGAAAATGTCATCTACCGAAGAAATACTGAGACTGTGGGCACCAGGCCTCCAAAAAAATCCAGCAATACAAGTATTTGTAACCAGTTGTCATGAACCCAGCAGGTCCTCAGGGCAGGCAGGATGCTTGGGGCGGGGGCGGGGGGGAGGTCCTTGATTCATAGCCCACGCGCCAGCAGGCCTATGGGACACCACTCTTTCTCTCCTCCTGGAGTCCTCACCATCGCGCAGACTCACCAGGGAGGCAGGCTGGCTTGCCTCTGGTCGCGGCCTCTCGCCCCAACATGGAGGGTTCACAGAAGGCACATATTTCTCCCCCTGGGTTCCGCGCGGTGGAGGTCATGCAGACTCACCAGGGAGGCAGGCTGGCTTGCCTCTGGTTGCGGCCTCTCGCCCCAACATGGAGGGTTCGCAGAAGGCACATAGTTCTCCCCCTGGGTTCCGCGCGGTGGAGGTCGCGCAGACTCACCAGGGAGGCAGGCTGGCTTGCCTCTGGTTGCGGCCTCTCACCCCCAGAAGATTATCTTTGAAAGCACTGCTCTTCTAACTAGTATTGGTTCCTTCCTCAAACACCAAATTCATCGGCATTTCACTTCTTATACCATGGCTTTTCCCTACTTCTGGAAATATTTTAATGTCTTCTTTTCTTTTGTTCACATCTTATAATGACATGGCTTTGTGTAAGGCTCTTGTGGCTTAGTGTAGGAGTCTTCTTCATTTTCAATCTGAGAACTCGTCTCTAGTTCTAGGTGAGTTTCTTATGAGATTCCTTTTATTTATTTGCCTTCATTTTCTCTTTACAGAATTCCTGTTAATCAAACCCCAGGCTACTTAGATCTATCATCCTTTTTCTTTTAATTCTTTTATTCTAAAAAGAATAAAACAAAACAAAACAATAATGCAAACAACACAGTACTTCAAAATAAGACAATAGGAAATCAACAGTGGCTGCCATAATGTCTCTTGTTTTCTTTGAAATAGTTGTCCACACCTTCACACACAGTAAGTTCAAACAAAACAATCATCTTTTTTCTTTTAAGTATTTTTCTCCTCCAATTTATCTTTGATTACTATTTTCTACTTCCTGACATTTTTTTTTTTGCTTTAACCTCTAAGAATTTTACTTATTTGGTTGTTTTTGTGGAGAATGGACATTTATTTTTAATTTCCAAGATATATATATTGCCTTACGCCAGGCCTGATGGCACATGCCTGCAATCACAGTTACTCAGGAGGCTGAGGCAGGCTGATCACAAGTTTCAGGCTAGGCTAGGCAAGCTAGTGAGACCCTGTTTCACAGTAAAATTTAAAAATAAGGGTTAGGATATCTAAGTAGTAGTGTGCTTGAAGGTTCTCTGGGTTCAGTCCTTGGTACCAAGGGTTCAGTGTATGTGTATGCATGTATGCATGTGAGCATGTGTGCGTAAGAAAAGCAGACAGAAGGGTAAGGGCAAGGGCAAGGCAAAACTTCACACAGGGACCCAGAGCCTCCTCATCTGGTGCTTCTCAGATCAGTATACACACTTAATGAAATGTGTTCTTGCTCAACATGGCATTTTACCACTACTCCTTTCTGACCTAATATGTCTGACTTAGTTTTCCAGTGTATGCACTTTTGATTTCCTGTTGGAGTTGGGAAAATGAGCACTTAAATTTTCAGGGCAGGAACAGGCACACGTAAACAGTGTCTACCAAACTTTTCTAGTAATTCCTTTCTTGTTATCTTCTGTCTCTTTCTGTCTTCCTTTGAATCTGGTCCATCCATTTCTTGGGTTCACATCTTGCTCTGCAAGGGAAATTGGCTTCCCCTGGATGTCCCTTGACTGCAAGTTCTCCAGTTCGTTCCTTCCTTGTGCTCGCCTTAGCATCTCTTCATCCTCCTTGTCTTCATAGACTCCATGTGTGAATACAGGTGTCTCATGGCTTTTGAAGACAGAGTTTATGTTTGTTCTGTTTTGTCCTATGCTTAGGGTAATTTTTAAGAGAATCAAACAAAAGCATCTTTGCTGCAACTTTTTGAAAGGACAACTTAATGATAGTTAATGGGCTGAATTGTGTCCTCCCAACCCCATCCCGGCTGTTTGTGTTGAAGTCCTATCCCCCAGCACCCCAGAATGTGACCTTATTTGGAGATAAGGTCTTCACAAAGATAATCAACTTGAAATGGTAGTCAAGTTGGGATGACTTCAAATCCACTATGAAAGGAGAAGTTTGGACATAGACACATGCCAGAAAGAAAGATGATATGAAGAGACATAGAGGGAAGCTGATTTTCTTCAAGTTAAGGAGAAAAGGCTGGCACAGGTCTTTCCTTCATTATCCTCAAGAAACAACTAGTCCTGAAGACAGTTTTGGTCTTCCATCCTCCAAAAGCATGAGTTGGTACCTATTCCCTAAGCCACCAGTCTATAGTGCTCTGCTATGGAAGCCTAGCACACTTACAATTTGTCATTTGTTCATATGATGCCCTTCCCTTAGTCTGATTCTTACTTATTTTCTAAATCATAACTAATATCACCTACTTAGAGAAGGTGTCCTTAGTCCAGTTTAATTGTCTTCCTTAATGACTTGCTGTATCACAACAGTTTTCATGCTATAGTACTGGAATCATTAGCTTTCTTGTCTGACTTCTACGTGAAGCTATTGTGCTTGAGGTCTGGGGTCATGTCTTGATAACAGTACTTGCATAGAGAAGGCTTAAATGTTGTTCATACATCATAAGCATAGCTTTGAAGGGATTAATAAAAGTGTGCTTTAGTTGAATGACAGAAATTTAGCATCAGTGTATTTAATGCTTGAATAATTATCTAAATACAGGGACTTAGACATTTCTAATATTAAAACTAAGAAAAATGTACATCAAAATTTCTTTCCACCTCTCTTATTTTTAAAAAGAAACTCACTGTGCTGGCTGAGGGTCCCAGCTGGGTAAGGATGCATTAGGATCGCAAGTAACTTCATAGCTAAGGTATCACATGACTTCTGAGTTTCTGTACCTTTTGTTCAGTACCTTTTATATCTAATAACCATTTCGTTTCTCAGCCAAGCTTAGATCCATATTCTGATAAAAGAACAAGGTAGTAAGTTTAAAAGGGATGTAGTCAAATAAAAGTTTGTTCCTTGTTCAAATCATTTTTCTTTATATATTTTACTCAACCTTTTAATTTCTTAAATAAAAACTATTTTTTTCCCTCTATTGCTTCTTTCTTTCTTTTCTTCCTTGCTTCCTGGGCCTTATAGGGAATATTTATGAAGATTAGCCTTCTCTAATATAAAAAGAAGGGGTCAACAGAGAGCCACTCTGTACCTTCCATGGCTTATCACAGCTCCCCTGTGTTTGGGATAGAGAAAAGAGTCATTGTATGTAGGTTTACCTGTCTGATGTGGCAGACTTCAGATGGACATGGGCTTTCTGAACACACAAAACTCTGCCATCCTTACTGGTACTGCTGCAGATGATACAATTCCAAAGGCTTCTCTCTTTCTCTGGAAAGTGGATCTTACTGTTTGATGGTGTATGGGTTTTTATAGTGACAGAAATGGGGGAATGAACTAAGAAGTGCTTGAGAAAAATTATAGTAAGGGAGAAGGGAAGAACCAGCCTACATAAGCTTTATGGATTATTAGTCCAGTGAACGAGTGCTGAAATATGTAGCTTGCTGCTCTGACACTGCTGGAAGGTTTATGGAACTCCCTAAAGAATCTCCTAGGCATTAGGTTATCAGGCTGGGCTCTGCTTTATGGAGGCTGGACTGCAATCTGTGAGGGAGAAAATGTGCATGACAAATGAATAGAATACAGATGCGCCTTGGCTTGTGATGGGGTTCCATCCCTGTAAACCCATCAGAAGTAGAAAACATCATAAGTTGGAATGCATTTAATATATCTGACCTATGGAATGTCCTAGCTCAGCAACATGGCAAACTGCAGTGTTCATTGTTTATCCTGATGATTGTGTGGCTGTTGGGAGCTGTGACTCACTGCCGCTGCTCAGTGTCTAGAGCTAGGTTTTACTGCATGCCGCCAGCTTGTGAAAATATCAAAAGTTTGAAATACGATTCTACTGAATGTGCATCACTTTGGTACTATCATAAAGTTGAAAACTCATTAGTTGAACCTTGCAGGTCTGTATTTGAAATCTTACTCATTTCAGAATATGAGGTCCCTAGGCCAATGAATGGCACCCCGCTGGGGTGTGTCAGAAAGACTGACAGCCATCCTCCCACAGGTACTGACTCTCCTAAGGCTCCTGTGCTCCTGACTAGGCATTGTTTTTCCTCTCAGAAATAGAACTGTGTTTCGGGTACCAATTAGGGTACCAATTAGAGATGCAAGGACTCAGAAAGAAATGCATCTTGGGAATTACATGGTATCATCCATCAGCTGATACATTTAATAGGCTACTGAGCAGTGGACATGTCATTTAGTGCTCCTAAAGACAGTGCCACTATTTCTTGTGTCTGGTAGAAACAGATCAGCTGGTTTGGAATATCCTGAAAATAATTTTATTTTTAAGAGTAATAAATTATATTGGTTTTATCTGAGGGGAAGTTTTAAGGCTTAATTAAACAAATGTTTAAATCACTCTTTAAAATGTGCTGGATATTTGTGCTTACTCCAGCTTCCTTTTATCTATCTCAAGGGACATCTTTAGGCATAGGCATAAATCAATCAATAAGCAAGTGTGTGTGGAGGCTTGGTGTAGGTTCTGTGCAGAAGTTGAGTTATTAGTGCCAGTCGCTTAGGAGACAGATTGGTATGGTGTGGTGATACTTTTTCTTATGGAATTTTGCCCCTTGTATATTTGCAAGTCTGTAGCTGGGCTCTTAGTGTTCTCTAAGATAGGAAGAAAAACAAAATTTGCAGAGGATAAAGGATGAGCATCATTTTGAAGGATTTCTGAGCAGAAATATTCAGATAGTTGAAAATCTTGAAAAAATAATAAAAGCATTGACCAAAGTTGAATTCTGGGGTGCATTTTAATAGTATGGCAGTGACTCCTTCTGTCAAAACTGTCATGACATCTAGTCCTGCAGCAGGCTGCACTCTGTTGACCATAGTTGGAGCCTGAAGTTTGTGGTGAAAATGACAGAGCACATGTGAACTTGGGGTCTGCAAAACAAAAGCAGACCAACACCTCTGACACATCAAAACCAAAGATACGTGAGATGACAGACGTTGGTCAGAGAATACCAGGCTGAAAAACAAGTAGAGATACAAATTTATGAAAGTGGCTTAAGTATTCACCTTGGAATAGTTAAGCACATAAATTTAATGTTAAATATGTGCTACTCATGTGTGCAAATCTATAAGACATTCTAAATTTTTCGAGCAGTGAGAATCTAATGTTGTGAAAGCAGAGCCTCCTCAATGGTTAGAGACTAATCTTCACCATGATATGAAATTTGTGGGGTTGTCACTGAAAATATTGCCTGTTGTGATTTGGCAGTCATGCTTACCTCTGACAAATAGATCAGAGAGGGCCAGAAGCTCCTCAGCATGAGATGAGATGATGAGTAAGACCAGTGGTTAGCTCAAGGTGCCACTTTGTTCCAGATTCTTTAAATGAGCAACTTAATGGTCTCTGATTAGTGGAATAACTTACCATTATTATTTTCTAACTTTTCTTTTGGCCATATTGGTGGTTGATAAATCCTGTCAAGATTTCTTCCAGAATGTTTCTCAAAACCCCTTTCCTCCCTCCCTCCCTTTCTTTCTTGCACCCTTCCTGCTTTCCTTTCTCTCTCTCTGTCTCTCTCTGTGTGTGTGTGTGTGTGTGTGTGTGTGTGTGTGCGCGTGTGCATGTTTGGGAATTAAAACCAAGGTCTTTACATTGAGCTACATTCTCAGCAATTTTTTACCTTTTTTTTTTTTTTTTTCTTTTGAGGCAGGAGCTGCCAAGTCACCAAGACTGGGCTCTAACTTGCCATTTCTCTGCTTCAGCCTCCAGAGTGTTGGCATTACAGTCATGCACCAACATGTCCAGCTCAAAACCTATTTCTTCAGTTATGCAACTCACTAGAATTCTAACTTCCATTTTGATTTCCTTGACTTGACTTGTTTTTTCCTTACATCTTTGCTTCACAAGGATATTTATTACAGAAGTCTGTGTAAAAACTTTACTATGAAGTATAAGATTGGGTATGAAGTATAAGTACTTACTGTTGTCACTATAATTTGATCCTTCAGTGTGCTACCCTTCTCCTCGTGGAAAGTGACCCTCCTCTTCCTGGCTCGTCTTTCAGCCAGCACACAGTATAAATTACTACTATGTAAATGATAAAGAATGCTGAACATTTTTATCCCTTCCTTTGTTTTCCAAAAAACAAAGATCTTTTTGTTTTGACAAAATCTTCCTCAGAAATCTACTGTCAAATACACGGTTACAGTAAGATTATAGTAATTAATAAATAGCAACTAAATCTTGTATATGTTAATGCTGTATTTTCAATAATGTCAATCAATCAGTGAAAGTATTTATTTATGTGAGCTTCAACTTAATATCAAGTCCTGAGGTAGTTAGCAATAAAGAGAATGCTGTAATATTAGTTATAGATATGATGTCTTTTAAAATAACCTCTAGTGTATTTTAAATGGTGCTTTATAAAGTTTTGTGTATGTATTTGAGATACAGAAACCATTAAATGGTAGAGCATTTCACAAAGGATTTAATTTTAGGGTTGAGCTGTTTGACAGTAAAAATTAATGTTTTTATTTCTTAATCTTATTTTTTATTCTACTGTTAGACAAATATTGTACATATTAGTACATATTTTATGGTTACTGATTGAATATATTTTTATTACATATATCTTTAAATAAGTTATTTCCCTTTATTACTGTAGCTATCAACAAAATTAATAGCTTTAGCTTATAGATAGTTCCATTTTTAGCAAGTTTATAACAATGGAATACAAAAGGATGTGCACTCAATTGTTCTACCATATTTTTGTTTTTCTCCCTCTTTGCTCACTCTATTCTTGGAAAATGTCTACTGTAGGCATTCCCTGATGAGTAAAATCTACCATTCCTTATCATTTCAGTGATTTACCTTGAGAAAACAAGAGGAATGTGTTTGTGGTAAGAAGATACAAAACAACGTTTATATTATTACAGCTTCACATGTGTGTTCATTCTATTCATTTGACAGATACATATTAATTGCCTACTATGGAGTAACTCGCAGGTAGATCATTTTAGTTAAACTGAAGTGACCACATATTTGTTTTGTTCTATGTGGCTCTGACTTTCATGTTCTATTACATTGGTTTCTGAGGACAACAGGTATTTTTCTTTAGGGTTAATCATGCAATATGTTACACTTGATCAAGTTCCCTCTTCTAGAAATTTACTTATAATTACATTTCTCTTCTGGACCTTCAGTATATTCTTCATTGGCTATTTCCTTTTTGTCAATAAATACGCTTGCTTGTGCTATTCTAAAGTAAATAAGCCAACTAACTCCTTTCTTTTAGCCTGCTATCCTCAGGGAAACTGCCTTTTCCACATCTATGAAATTTAAAGAAAGACAAAAGTAATCTTCCTGAAACCACTTCTTTATTACCCACTTCATCCTTAATTCCTTATGATATGGTTTATATTCAGAGGCACTTTTACTGAAATTGCTTTCTAAAGGTAAAATAGCTTTGGAATATACATTTCGGAGATTTTTTTTTTTTTTTTGGCAATGCCTATGTCTCTGTAACCCTGGAACACTAATACTATTTTAAAGCTTTTTTATTCTGCCTTTTTAAATATTCTGGTTGATACATGTCAGTAATCTGTCCATGTATACTGTTTTTATGTTCTGAGCCCTGTGTAAAATACTGGAGCTACAATTAAAAGCAGAGTAAGTGGTAGGTAGGAAGGTGGGGAAAGGGATGTGGGAAAGTTTACTATGGGAAGTTAAATTGCTGTCAGGTGGAAACAAGAAGTTTTAGTGTGCTATTTCATAGTAAGGTGACTGTAGACAGCACCAATGTGCTGTATATTTCAAAAAACTAGAGGAAATAATTTTGAATATTTTATCATAAAGGAAAAGTTAACTGTTTGAGGAAATGAGTATGTTTAACTTAATTTAGATGTTCCATGTATCTATATGTATAGAGACTTCATATGATACCCTATTAATATGTGTAATTTTTACATTTGATTTATCAGTTAAAAAGGAAATAGCATCAACAAAATAAATTAATAATAATAATTAAAACTAAAACAATGTGGACAGTGTCTCCACCCTTCTGACATTTACATTTTAATAGAGGAGACAGGCAACTAAAAGGAGACAAAGAAATAACATATTGTACTTTTTCTTTTGTAGCAGTTCACCACTTTGTAGTAATCTGTGCTGTAAGGAAACAATTATGTGTTGTTATAACTTCAAGGTGGTGTATCAAATATTGTTTATTGCTACTTTTCTTCTACAACTCTGATTTTTTCTTCAAGTGTCCATCATACCTTGTATGGCCTGTGTCTCAAGAAAGGGAGCTAAAACCCCAAGTGCTAGTATTCAGTTTCAAATGGTCTTGCTGCTCACAGGAGCTCCATTCTCCTTGACTGTGATTGGTTCCATCAGGGGCGTGTGTTGTACTTTTGACCAATGAGACTAAAGCAAACTCTGCCTTTTGGTATGGATTCTTTGTTTGTTTGTTTGTTTTGTCTTTTTGACACAGGGTTTCACTATGCAGTTCAAGCTGGACTTGAACTCACTTTGTAGCCCAGACTGACCTTGAACTTGCAGTGATTCTCCTACTTCAACCTCCCAAGGGCTGAGAGTATAAGTGTGTACCACCATGTCCTGTCCAGTATGGATTTTTAAAATATTTTTTATTCCTGTGTATTTGAAGTACATAGTGATTACATTCATTGTGAATGTAAGGAATGGCATGAGTCAGAGACCACTAGAGACCACCAGGCTTGTGTGAAAGCATCACAGCATGAAACTTATTGTACCTAGGGTCCACGTAGACAAAAGGCAGAAACTGTCCATGGGCTAAAAAGAAAAACAACCTTTTATAGGGCTTGTGCCAGGGAGAGGGGGTCAAGTGGGGAGATCAGGCAAGGGACTTCAGGTGAGGAGGTCTCAGCAAACATCAGTGGTCAGAGTTCTCTGAATGTCCAGTGCCTCAGTGGACAAAGCCCTCAAAACATCTAGTATAAAAGTATGGATGTTTTCAGATGTCTTGGCACGTGGAAGATTCACAAAAAAATCTAGCTAGAGAATTTTTTGTGAATTCACTGTGCTCAGAGAAAGAAAATTTTAACTTTGCAATCCATTTGATATCTTTTTTTTAGGACGTCTTGTGTTTGTTGAGGGCACAGCACTGGCGCTGAGCTAGATTTTCTCTGAGAACGGTGCCACTGGGTGCTGGAAGGTCCTGCCAAGTCAAACCTGGTGGTGGGGAATGTGCTTAGCCCATCTTCATTCTTTTGTATCCTCTATCCCTGCACTTCTCTCCCTCTTTCTCCCTCCATTTCTTGTTCCATTTTCCTTTTGCAAAAGTTCTATCTCCCTGTTTGTTTCATATTATCATTTATCTATCTTTTATTTGTGTTTTGATTTATTCACACTTTGGGGGTCTCAGTATGGATTTTTATTAATTTAGAGTACTGTGTCCTTCCCATTTAATAATTTTTTTCACCTTGATCCCTTTTTTGCTTTCTGTTTTGTTTGAAGGTAAAAGACCACCAAAAAAAAAAAAAAAAGGTGGAAAATACTCAAAGTGTTAGGTGACAAAATCATCATTTGGAACACAAAAAAATCTAGCTAGAGAATTTTTTGTGAATTCACTGTGCTCAGAGGAAGAAAATTTTAACTTTGCAATCCATTTGATACTTACAAAATGAATTAAGCATCCAATACAAAATTTAAAATAAGAACAGTAAGTAATAATGAAAGAAGTAATTAAGATCAGAACAAAAAATCATAAAACTTGAAACAGCTGTTCTAAATATTTGGCCACTTATTTTTTGATAAAGTCAACAAAATTAACAAATCTACAGCAAGTCTAATCAGAAAGAGATTAGTAAAAACACAAATGTACAGCATTAGACAAAAGACTAGAATCAGATTTGGAAAAAGATTGAGTTTTTATTGCTACAGGTAAAACTATGCTAATTAATTGAAAATCTGAATTAAGTAAATGATTTTCTGGGAAAATACAACTAAAATGATTCAAAGCATTAAAATTTATAAAAAGTAAAGAAAATGCTGCTGCTTTGAAAAGTTTTCTGAGAGTGACTTCCTCCAGCTGGTTGAAGTTGGATAATCTTAGAAGCAAGTCTTACTGAATTTTTGAGGAGCAAGACTTTATTTTCCTCCCTGTGCTTTATGAATTGTTTCAGAGCATGGAAAAATTTAAAATACTTTAGCATTTTATTTAACTATCATCCCCATGATGTAACAGCCTGATTAAAAAAAAATATGTACACACATGCAGATATCTTATAGTTAGATAAAAAGATAGATATTATATTAACATCTAAAAGAACATATGATCACTGGAACTTTTCTCTCAAATAGGCAGGATAAAGGTTATTGTAGAAAAGGAATATTATAGCTTATTATACTTTATTACTACAATAGGACAAGTCATGAGAAAAAAACATTTGACTATCTCTTTAGTTATATAAGAAAGCATTGATAAATGGCTATGAATTTTTAAAAAATCAACTTCAAGGAACTAGAAAAATAGAGATTTTATTAATAATACCTATAGACCTCCAAACCAATAATTAACATTGAAATTGAAATGTTAATTTGAAATATCAGAATAATGAAAAACATAAAGATATTTGCATCTCCTACCATTAATCGGTATTGTTCTGGAAATTCTAATCTAGTACTTCTCAAAGGTTTTCAATGAAATAGTTTTTTAACACCAAAAAGCAATGACTTTTTATATTGCTTGGATTGAGATTTAGAGACTTAGTAAGATAAGAAATTAAATTTTAAAATAACTTCTCTAATTATTGGAAATAATTTATTTATGGATGAGACCAATTCGCCTGTACAACCCCAGGGAATCATCTGAAGCATGATTAGGAACTGTGGAATTCAATGAAAGACAAGCTGCAAAACAAATACATAAGAATCAACTTTCTCAAATACCAGCAAAAAATTAGCTAGAAAGTATAATGGAATAAAGAGAAAAAAGATTGCATCAAAAAACACCTGGATAAAAATTGCTCAATAGCTAAAAAAAAAAAAAAAAGAAAGAAAAAGAAAACTTTCCTGTGATCTGTAAAAGTCAATTTGAATAAAGTTAGATATGGACAGTGTTCCTAAGTGGTAAAATTCAACATTGCATTAACTATGATCCTATCTAAATTAATTTGTGACTTTAAGGTAATTTCAATGGAAATTCCAGTGGAATTTGAAGTAATTTGAAAACCATGTTCCAAATTTCAACTGGGGTGATAATAATGGAATTAAAAATCTTTAGAAATTATAAGTAACAATTTGAATTTTTTTCCCCAGGACAAGAAACTCATACTCTAGAAGGTGTTCATTGATACACTACAAACTCTCAAGTACAGTGACTCATGAAAGAATGAGCTGAAAGACTCTTTGGCATTACCAAATTCTGAAGAGTTTTCAAAAAGAAAAAGTATTAGATCTAAAGGATACTTAGTTGTTCTGAAAAAATAATCAGAGATTCATATAAGATGGATGTAGTATTTTTTTTAAATAGAGTGAATGCAAAAAGTGGAACAATTTTTTCAGTGACAGATAACTTGAAAGTTTTGGAGTTAAGAATATTGTACAGTAATGACTGGGCTTTAATATCATAGGAATGTACTCGTATCTATGAAAACAAAAGAAATAGACTCTAAAAGAGTGCAGACAAATTGTAAAACCTACTTCCTCTTCTCACTGTACTTTGTGCCAATTACTTCGTCTCTCCAAGCCTCATCTGTTATGTTTGATGGTGATGTTGTTTGCCTCATGCCAGTGTTTCTAGGATCAGAGTGAGAGAAAGCATGTAGAGAGTTTATCCTAGAGCCTGGCACATGGGAAGCCTGAAAATGTAACCAAGGTGATTAGAAGCTCTAAGTTATATGTATAAGCCGGGAAGCAAATACAGACACATTAAAGGAGCTTACTTCTGGTTGGAGAGATTTTTGAATTATTATTTTGTTTTCCTTTATAGTTTCTGTAGTTTCTACATTTTCCACAGTAAATAATAACTTAAAGAAAGTTTTTTTTTTTTTTAAATAGAAGACAGTTGATAGGCGGTATTTAGAGGTGGGAGAGAGAACTGCAAATTCAATGATTGCTATAACTGTAGTCCATTTATTTAAATCAAGATGCTAGAACTAACAATAGCTAGTAAAAGGGAACTGTACACTATTTGTGCTATTTTTCTCTACCGTATTACCCTCATTAAAATTTATTTCCTTTTATTTGGTTGGGCTCCTTGTAACTTTTGAGCAGTTTCTACCTTTACTCTTCATTCTTGCTAGTGAAGGCTACCAAGGCTACTAGGGAGCCTCAGAACCAGGAATTCTTTGATCCAGCATCCTTCTCCTGAAAGCTCTTTGAATAGTAAGCAATATTCAAAGGCAGGAGTGTTTTTATTTTGTTTTTCTTTTTGTGGTACTGGGGATTGAACTCAGGATCTTTTCAATCAACTACATTCCCAACCTTTTTTTTTTTTTTTTTTTTTTGTATTCTGAGACAGGATCTATCTAAGTCACTGAGTTGTCAGTGCTGTGGTCAAGCTTGGAATCTTCCTGCCTCAACCTTCCAGAGTGCTGGGATTACAAGCATACCTCACATTCTAGACTCAAAGGCAGGAGTTCTTAACCTCCCCTGATAGTGATCCCTGACCTCAGCCTCCTGCCTCTTCTGTTCTTTTCCTCTTGTCGGATTGAGAGAGCATCCTCTGGGAGAAATCCGTATGGCAGGCAATGGCACGCTAATGTTTACATGAAGCAGCCAGATGGAACCATGTTAGCACATGCCCCAGTGGAATTCAGACATGGTACTTAAATGCCCTGATCTTCACCTTCAATTACTACACTGAAGCATGGCTTTGGGACATGCCTTTTGCTCTAGCCTCATCCAGTTTCTCAAACCATCAGCCTGGTACACATCTGTCTGTTGAATAGTCGACCCTTCTGTAGAACAGGGCACTACCAATAAAGTGGTGTCCAGAGAACTGATCTGCACAACCTCCAGCTGGAAATGGCAGCTTCCACATCCTGCTGGTAGCATGGACTCCAAGCACCAATGCTTGGTGCCATCCTGCACCTCCCTGGCAGTGCGGTTCTCCCCAGCATGCCAGGCAGTGGCCCTGGGAGCAGCAGCATCCTCATTCACTGTGAGCTTCTTGCCTGGTGTTCACAGGAAGTCCTGTGTCTGGAATCTCCACGATGGTGTTTTGTTCACTGTATCTCTGACGTGCCCACTTCATCTGACCCCCATGTAGATTCCGTGAGTTGTGTGGCACAGTGGTAAGATGTGCTCCCTCTCTGGAGAGCTTTTGTGGCTAGAACTAAAGTGTTGAACCCCTGTTTCTCTTGTTACATCTCTTCCTTTACACTCCCATGTCATTGCCTGAACATGTATTTCGCATCCTTTTGCTTTGTATCACGGTTGTTTCTAGGTCTGCCTCCTTCATTACACTGTGACTCGCTTCAGAGGGGAGCTGCATATGCGAACTTTCGGCGTGGTTTCCGGTGCCTGGGAAGTGTTCCGTGCTTAATGATTATGTATCACATGGGACAGGGCTTAGTCCCTGGAAAAAGAACAACTTATTTTGTATTTGTCCAACTAGATACTGCATATCCATGTGATAACCCAGTAAATGAACCAAGAATATGCTTACAAGACATGTGGATCCATCCTCAGGGGCTGTCAGTTCAGCAGAACAAATTAATTAGTTGAAATTATCCTTTTAGGTACCAAAGAATAATCAGCCTCTCCCTAGTAAATGTGCTTTGCTAGTTATAGGACAATAATCCTGAGCATAGTGAATCCAGTGCCTTCCTTTCTGCCATCTGGAACAATGCTGCCGTATGGTGAAGCCTCATCAGCTCCCTGTCTCAGGTTCCCACCAGCTCTTTATCTCTTCTCCCCATGCTTGTCTCTCTAATAGGATGGTGTATATAGTTCTTCTCCCTTCTTTTTTTCTTCCTGCTTAAGCAGTTCTTAGCTTTATTGTTGTGTTGTCTTCTTTTACATCTCTAAATTTAAAAAGAACTATGCTGTGTTTTTGTTGTGTTACTGGAAAATGAATCCAAAATCTTTGCACTGAGCTACATCCTCGCTCTCTTTAGTTCTTATTTTGAAACAGGGTCTTGCTAAGTTGTACAGGCTGGGCATGAACTGGCAATCCTCCTGCCTCAGTTTCCCAGAGTACTGGGGTTATAGGCATGTGCTACAATGCCCAGCTTAAAAACTACACATATTTTGGAATTTCTAAATAAATGAAAGCAAAAGGAACAGAATTGTCCTCCACAATGATAATAAATCTCTTACTATAAAGCTTTCTTCCTGTTCTTCCACCCTTCGAGTTCCCCTACCCAGTGATAATTACAGTTGATATTTTTTCTTGTGTATTTTTCAAAGCATTTTAACCATCATATATATTAGCATATAAAAGCAGAAATTGATATACAGTATTTTTCATTGATAAGTGCTTTGAACAAATCTTTTATCACTTAATATATCTCCATGCATACTCCCTGCACCTCTCTCCTCCAACACAGCTACCTCATTCTTTATAACTGTTTTGCAATGTTTCATTGTGTGGATGGTTTAACTTATTGTTCCTTCTAGGTAGGCATTAAGATTTTTCTCCTGAACTTTTACAGTTTTAATAATACAAGTGTAAATCTCCAAGAACAAACACATATACCTTTGAATACTTCTGCAAAAAAGATGTATATTTTATATCTTGACTGTTATTGCCGAACTGTCCTCCAAAAACTAAATTAGTTTTCACTAACTCAAAAATTCCTCCAAAGTGTTCATACCTGATTATTTGCCAGATTTTTTTGGTTTTCATTAATATGGTAGGAAATTTTTATCTCATTGTTTTGATTTATATTTCTTTGAGTAAAAATGATGACCATTCTGAATTTATAGGTAATCTGTAGTTTCTCTGTGAACTGCCTGTACTGTCTTTTGGCACTTTTTCTGCTTGGTTGGTCTCTCTTCCTTGTTGTTGTGTGAGATCTTTAGCCACTTCCACAGCCCTCAATCTAAAACAATCACCAAGCCACTAAATCTCAAGTCAGTGTGCTTTAATCCTCTGTATAGGATCATGATGAGATATTTTTCTCACTTATATATGAATTTCTTTTCTCCAGAATATAAGCAGACCTAAGATCTCACCTGCTTTTTTCTTGGAGAAAAGAGTTAATGAGGATGAAAAGAATTATAATCCTTTGGCATTTGAATTTAGATTAGGTATGTTTTGCTAATACTTTTGAGTGTGAGTCTGATTAGATATGTTCTGCCAGTACTATAGTTCTGGATATGGCTGTTCATACTAGAGCATTTTGGATGCGTCCTGCAGAAGATGATGAGATACAAAAACTTTAATCTCCAATCTTTATTTTGCTGTTAATAAGCTATTTAGCTCTAGGCAAGCTACTTAAACTGTATCTATGATGCAGTTTCCTCACCTGTAAAGCAAGCAAGCATAATATTGTTCTTTCATTAGCAAATAGTGCATTGCTTACCTGCCTACCTTAGAGAATTATTCTGAGTATTAATTTGCAGAATTTCAGTAAACTTTTTAATTGAAAATATTAGGGTATCCTGGTTAAATATTGCATTTTAAAAATATTTCATTTGCTTATCTCCAGGCCCTCTTTCCCTATATCCAAAAAAATTATATGAGATTTTTTTAAAACATAAGATTATAAAGACAAAATATAGACAAGGAGATTATAACAAGAAAACAGAGGGATATCAGCAAAACTTTTGGAGTTTGAATGTAGATAGTGGTAACTGACTTAGTAAAACAGGAAAAACCACAATTTATTTGCAAGAAGCAGGAAGGCACAAGTTATTAAATTTCAGGAATTGGGATCACCTGGCACCTCTGAGCTAGTTGAAAACAGGAAGATGGAGATAGACTGAGACCCTAAAGGGGGAGCTACAGACTCGGAGATTCTCCCTGTCCCTCCCCCACGACACTGAGTATTTTCTTAAAAGAAATTTTTCAGAATGACATTAAGTCACACTTGAGTTAGTAATAACCTTTTTTCTTAGTCAGAATTTAAAAAAATAAGACTATTACAATTAATAAATGGATACATGCTCTTAAGAAGGGCATAATTTTGACAAGACCACACAGAATTCAGAATCCTCATACAGGCAAGGAAGAAGACAGAAGTTGGTTTTATCTTAGTTTTAGGTCTACCAGTACTAATGAATAATACTGAAACTGTTAGACATTTAAAGCTATAAATATATCAAAGTGATTAAAAAAATTAAAAGAAATGAAAGACTTTATGCCATTATGGAAAAGGGAGACCCTAGCACAAGGTTTGGTATCTAGTTTTTTTTGTTTTGTTTTTGTTTTTTTTTTTTTTTTGGTCCTAGGAATCGAACTCAGGACCTTGAGCTTGCCAGGCAGGTGCTCATGCTGCTGACCTATATAAGCGGCCCTGGTATCTAGTTCTTAATAAGTGCTTGTTGAATGGATAAATATTATTCAATTAATTTGAAAACTATCTAATTTTCTATTGTTGCTGCTATATAGAAATTAAGATTAGGTAATGTGCTTTAGAGACTGATGAATATTCAAATCATTTGGAATATCACAGTATAAGAAATAAGTCCTTTATTTTGGGAACTGTGGAATATTGGATAGTCTTTGAAGAAATTAAAAAATGTCTGAATTTGCGTGTTTTTATACTTTTCATCAGGAAGTTTCAGGGTGGGAGGGCCACCACCACAATTCACTGCTGTATATTTGTCAAGATGTGACACGATTCCTTTACTACCAGAAATCTCTCTGTTTCAAACACAGTTTGTGATTTGGGCCTGATACTTTTCTTTTCTTTCCTTTTTCCTGTCTTTAAATGGGATTGAAAGCCAGTCTGCCTCAAGGTAAACAACTGGCTATTTGACTGTAAATGTAGTCACAGAGTCTGGAAGAAGTTGCCTTTTCTGAGAAGATAATTAGCACCTTGGAACCTAGATATTCAGTTATAGTAATGTGACCTATTTGAAGCAAAGTATGTCCTTAAGGGAGCCCAAAGCTCTGCTGGTTTGAGAAGTAACTAATAAATAATGGGTAGACGCTTATTCTCCAGGAAGGAGCATGCTTTACTAATAGTACTACATTGAAGAATTGAGTTCAATATTTATTTGGAAGTTGCTATGAGCTTAATAGGAAAAAGTGCTGCAAAAATATCAAGAAATAATAGTGTGTTATGCTCTTACAGGAACTGGCTTGGTTTGTCTCTGTAAGACATTGTGAGTTTGAGTCACATTGTATTTTCTTCCATGTATCTGGTCCCTCTTGGTCTAATTTCTTGACCATGCACATTGGCTTTTTAATCTAACAATTTTACACTCATGGAGTCATTCTATCTGACTAAGCCACAATTATCTTTGCTACATCCTTATATAGAAAAATAATTTCACATCCAAAGAATACTTAAGTAAAAGTCTCAAAAGCAGAATAATGCTCCAGCTAAAGGTAAATTTGTAATTGATTAGGGTGTCTTCTATACAACTATGTTGGTTGAAAACTTTATTTTAAAACTTTTATTGTTTTTAGAATAAATTACCGGAACCTGCACTACAACTGCACAAGGAAGAAAAAATCAAAATCCATCAAACTAAGCACAAAGGGGTATAACTGGATAATAAAATAAGCATCCTTGGTAAAATCAATTACTTATAAAGTTTTACACATTTTGGAAAAACACTACAGTAATAATATTGAATACAGTTTTGGAATTCATATTACCTTTAAATTTTTGTTGTTGAGTTATTGTGTATAAATTTATGTGATACGTCAATTGCTATATACCTATGTATACACTCATGTGTACATGTGCATATACATATACATCATACAATATCTGATTTTTGTCTGTAGATAGCATTATATATTTGCACCAGAAAACCAGTTGTGGTGGCGCTCGCCTTTAATCCCAGCACTTGGGAGGCAGAGGCAGGAGGATCACTGTGAGTTCGTGACCAGCCTGGGTCATAAAGTGAGCTCGAGGCCAGCCTGAACTGCATAGTGAGACCCTGTCTCAAAAAATAGGACTGGGGATTTAGCTCAGTGGTGAAAGTGCCTGCCTGGTACAAACAAACAAACAAACAAACAAACAAAAAAACCTGATTCATGGTTTTTAGTTATATGTTTATTTATGTTACATTTAATTTGCCTTCCATGCTGTCTTAGTTACTTTTCTTGTTGCTGAGACAAAATACCTGACACCCAAGTTAATGGAGGAAAAGCTTATTCAACTCATAGTTTGTAGAGGTTTCAGTCCATAATCAACTGGTTCCAAGGCAGGATAGCCTGGCAGACAGGAATTGCAAAGGAGAGACAGTTCATGGTGGGCAGAAGATAGCAAAAGAAGCAAGAGATAGCCACAACTCCTTCTACCCCTTATATCTTATCCAGGCTACTCAGACTGGGTAGCAATCATATCCTTAATCCTGGTGCCCTTGAGCCCAGCATTGCACCATGAATCAATTCAGCATCACACACTCCAGATCCAGCTGCCTCTGAAAAAGCCCCATCTATAACTGCTTGAGACTTTGGGGGGACATCTAGACACAAGCCATAACACATGGGAAAGAATCTCAATCCTTTGAGATGATGCTTTAGTATTTGTAGACTACTTTATAATATTGAATTAATATTGATGGCAGGTACCAATACTTGATTACAAAGGCTCAGACAAAAACTCATTAAAATTATTTTATACTGACTCATACATGAGGGAAAAAACTTTCAAAACAGAACCAGTAAGTAATTTTTAATAGTGTAAGTATTCTCTAGTTTATTCATGTTATCAGCACTAAGTACTTGAGAGTACCCAGTAAAATCATGCATTGATAGTGAGAGAGTGCTCATGGCCCCCATATTGTCTGGCACTGCTATTCTAGGATTCTCCTGGGAGGCATTTAGGTTATTAGAGTTCATGGGGATGTGGAGGCTAGGGGGTAATGGTGCCTGAATGTCTTAGAAGAAGAATTTTATATAAGGGCTTTCATAATTTAAAAACACAAATCCTTCTTTTGAAAGTGAATGACTTATGTATTTAATCATCCTGCTGTCATTCAATGTCCTTTTGAATTGTGGCAAATTCATTTTATAAATGAGCGACTTTACAAACATTCAGTGGAGGCTCCCAGCTCTGATGGTATCACTCACTGTGGGTGGGTACTTATGTTCTTGTGATAGGGCAATGCTGCCTCCCTGTTCTGGTTGAAATAGTGTTTTTTTTTTTTAATTTTAAAATTTTATTTTAAATAAGGAAAAACAAAACAAAACAAAAAATACAAAACAAACAAGAAACAAAAGAGACAAACAACAATAACAAAAGCCCCCAAACAGTAACAATAGAGGTTTTCAAAACAAGGTAGAAGGAACTTAGCAAAGGTTATTATTTTGCATAGTTATCTTCAGAACAGTTACTCAGATTACCAGATACAGACATGCAAAATTGATCTAATCCTGTAAGTGTTAACTGTTTGGTTCTAAGAACTAATAGAATTAGTAGTACAATCATCTTAGCTATCTTAAGTGTATATATACAAATTTATATCTTTTTTCTTCTCCTTTCCTTCTTTGTTTCCCTGTCTGAGTTATTTTTTCCCTTTGAGCAGTTTCTTACCTTTTCACAATATTTATTGAAGATTTTGGATCTTATTTACTCTTTCAGTTTCTTATGCTAGGAAAACAATACTGTATTTACACGTGAGTCTGATTTATTTCACTTATGAGTTTTGCCTATAAAAACCTCAGTGTGATCCTTCTTTATAACTGAGTAGTACTCCATTGTATACTCCATTGTACCACTTCTTTTTTATCCATTCCTCAACTGATAGGCATTTGGGTTGTTTCCAAGTTTTGGCTATTACAAATTGTATTGCTATAAACATGGGTGCACATGTATCACTGTGGTATGGTGTTTTCAGTTCTTCTGGGAATGTGCCCAGAAGTGGGATAGCTGGGTCAAATGGGACCTCCAATCCCAGCTTTTTGAAGAAGCTCCAGACTGATTTCCACAGTGGTTGCACCAGTCTACACTCCCTTTTTCCCCACAGCCTCTCCTGTATTTGTTACTGGTGGTTTTCTTGATCCTGGCCATTCTTTCTGGAGTGAGGTGAAATCTCAGTGCTGTTTTAATTTACATTTCTCTAATGACCAATGATGCTGAATATTTTTTCATATATTTATTTACTATTTGTATTTCTTCATCTGAGAAGTGTGTGTTCATCTTAGACATCCATTTCTGGATTGAGTCTTTGAATTTTGGTTGCCTGATTTTTTAAAAATTCTTTATATGTTCTGGATAGAAGTCCTTTGTCTGATGGACAGTTGACTAAGACTTTCCTAATTCGTGGGTTTTCTTTTCATTCTGTTGAAGATTTCTTTTGACATGCAAAAACTTTTTAATAAGATCCCAGTTGTTGTTGAAATAGTTTTGAAGTGTCAAATGTGAATTTATGTTTTTCTCTGATGTAAAGAAATATCAAAACTTTGAGTTATGGGTTAGGCTGTTTTTTGGGTAAGGTGAGAGCACTGTTTAGCACTATTTCTTGCTACCTAGTTATTGTAAAGTAGGTTGTAGTTAGTCCTTTTTATTGGTTTTTCATATTTTCTTCTTTTTGTTTTTTATTTTTATTTATTTTTTTTTTTTTGAGACAAGGTCTCTCCATGTGGTTTGGACTGGCCTTGCACTCATTATGTAGCCCAGACTGGCCTCAAACTTGTGGCAATCCTCCTGCCCCAGACTCCCAAGTGTTGGGATTATGGGCATGCCACCATACCCAGCTCTCATTTTGTCTTGAGGAGACTTTCTGTTAAAAACAAAAACAAAAACAACAAAAACTGTGACACTGTATTTATGTAGTACTGGTTGCTAATAGTAGCCTGTTATACATTTCTCTGGATTCCTGAGGATTAATTGGATCTGGAAGGCTTAAATGTCTTAAAGGTAATGATATGTCACATTAGGAGGCCCCATTGCTAATAAATTAATCTTTGATGGGGCCCAATAAATGCACAAGTTAGTTGATTACAGGTGGGAAAAATTATTATTATTGCTATAGGTATCTTGGCCCTCAATCGTTAAATTTATTTCCGTACCACCAAATACCTAAATATTGGTGGGGAAGTTTAGTTTCTATACTTTTTTTTCTCTTTTACTGATTCCAGTTAAATGTAGAACCAAATTTAATCCATGAGGTAATTTCCCTGAATAATAAACTCAGTAATCAGTTTTGAAATAACTGATCAAGTCTTTAATCCCATATTTTATGTTCATAATCAATTTTGAAAAGTGCTTACGTTTGTATTGCCATTAATGTTTACAGGGAGCTTTCCCATCGTATCATCTGAGATTACTCATTCCATAAACTCATAATGAATAAAATAACTGTGTCAATTTTTACTCCGGGCAATAATGCAAGCTGTATTGTATGAGTATAAGGGACTTAAGTTAGGTGTTCTCCAGGGGCATAATTTCATTGGAGTTGAAAAGGCAATAAGCTTTCTACTGCTTAAAAGCTCACATAGCAGGTTGCTTAACCCTGAGTTTTATAACAGAAAGTTTGTGGAATTCCTCAGTGAATACTGAAATGAATCCTGCAATGAGCTTGAGCCTGAAACTAACCCTGATCCAGTATAACTATTAGTGCAAGAGAAGACAAATAGAAACTCCAGAGAGAGCTGATGGAACATAGGGGTCAAGAGCTTGAAGGGATCTGTGCTGTGATTGAACCAAATTGATTTATTGAAAGTTGAACCCTTTCTGGATATAACTGAATTTACCCCTAGAAGGAAATTCAGAGCACAAATATAAGAGCAATACAATGTATGTGTGCCATATATAAAGTAAACAATAAATGTAAACTGGAACACTCTCCTCTCCCCCAATTTGAATTCTTGATAAGGACTGAGAGAAGCAATGTCTTTAGAACCCATTACCTCTTGTTGACCCATGATATAGTGGACAGGCCAATGCAGGATACTTCTAAAGCATAAAGTGAGTTCAGTAACTCTGATCTTGTAAGGAACTGATGCTCCAAGTTGTAAGAATTGCCTTATTTCACAACAGTCAAGCAAAAAGACAGCAGTTGACAATGACATGATGTGCATTTCACAGTCACCAGCAATGGAGTTTCACAGTTCAGCTCTTGTCATGGCAGCAGGGATGTACCTGGAAGACACATTCGTTCAATTAGTACATATTATGGCAAGGTTTTGTTATAGGTAATGGGCGTGGGGGGTATACAAGGCAGAAAAGGTACCTAACCACATGGATATTATAATATGGAAAAAAGAAGCAGAAATGAATAAACAGCAAGATTATTTCAGATGGTGGTGAGTATGACAAGGGAGACTGATAAGGGAGAAATTGGAGGTGACCGGTGATTAAAGAAAACTGCATGGAAGCTAAGGCAAGAGAATAGCAAGTTCAAGTCTAATCTAGACAATTTAGTGACATAGTGAGACCTTGTCTCAAAAAAAAAAAAAGAAATAGGAAAGGGCTGGGGATGTAACTTAATGTACAGATCCTGAGCTCAATCCCCACTATCAGGGGAGGGAGAAGGAGAATAAAAGTCCTCACTGAAGAGCTGACATCAAAGGCCATAAAAGAGCCAAGTACCCAGAAATTGGGAGCAGAAAAAGGTCCCTAGATGGTCCCTTACCGGGGAAAGGAGGAAGTACAAAGGCTTTCACATGGGAATGACGCTGGACTTAGAGCCCCAGATGACTGGATTATAGTAAGTGAGGAAGAGAATACTATGCAGTGAGGAAAGAAAGTTAGGCAGAAGCAAGGCCAATTGAGGTTGCAAAAACTAGCGATTTTATTTTCAGGCCAATGGAAAATTGTTGGAAGTTTTTAAGCAAAGGGAAAGCAAGATCTCATCTGTAACCTTGAGAAGTTGAAAGGCAATGGTGATCAGAACTAGAATGGTGTTCAAGGCAAAAAACTGGATGAAGTCAGGCTATTTTGAGTAGGTAAAATAGATAAGATCTGGAGTGGTTTGGTTGGGAGTTGGGGCAGGGTGGAGATGCTGGCAGACTAGATGAAAGTGCCCCAGGCATACAGGTAGTCCACAGAACTCTCGTTTGTATTTATAAAGTGGGGGGTCAGGGTCAGTTTCTTCTTAATATTCAGGTATGCAGCTTAGTTCAATAACTGTTCAATCTGCCTCTTGAGAGGGTCAGGAAAGGTGACTTTACAGAGTAAGCCCTGCAGTCAACCAGCTGACCAGACTATGGCACATGGGTGGATTTCATGGTGAGAGGGAAAAAGCGTCTTCAAACCTCACATGGAACCATTGCCTGATGAGACTTGAAGTTGTGGAGAAATAGCAGCTCGGTACCCCAGAGGTCAAAATGAGTGAAAACACAGTTGGCTTATTGGCTAACAGTACATCACTACAGATAGTCAGCCTCCAATTTTTCCTTTGCCACCGAGCCATTATTGCTTTTCATAGTCCCCAAATATGTGTCAGTAACTTGTGGCCACCTACTGAGACCATATTCTTCTAGTTGTCATGACTGAAAAGAGCCTACTGTGACAGGTTGCCATTTCTCTTCTGTTGTAGTTAGGGGTTGCAAGGAGAACAATCACATACAGGACACATAATTTATAGCATCATTTATAATGATCACCCAAAGAATCAAATACAAAGAAAGTGCAGGAAATCTGTCCAAAGCACTAAAGATCTAGAAAATCCAGCCAAGGGTCTGTCTCCCATGGCAGTAACCTGCATGAGTTCATCTGAAAACCTAGAGCCCACGACAATGACTCATGCAAGTCTATTTCACAGATCTGTTCTGGGAAGGCCTGAAGGTCATCAGTGGAAGCTAGAAAGTGTATGCCAGTCGGGTGAAGGATCTGTGCCAGTATGCTGACAGCTCTGCAGTAGAATCAAGAAATGATGCTCAAAATAAAGACCAGGGTTTCCCTGAAAAGTATCACAGCCATGCTAAACAATGATGAGGTCCCAAGCTCTTCCAATGATGAGAACTGCCAAGTACATATCAGGAAGCCAGTGTGACAAACTTCTTCTGGAGATTAAATAGCAGGAAGTGATGCTCAAAGTAAGGACCAAAGCTCCCCCAAAGTGAACCACAGCCATTCTCAGCAACAAGGTCCCGAGCTCCTCCAATGATAGCAGTCAAATTCATATCAGGGGAGCCAGCATGAAAGCTCCTCCAGGAGAACCAATGGCTCCAAACAACAACACTTAGAACCCACAATGCTACTTTTCCTCTCTAGGTCTCCTTTTTGTGCTGGCAACAGTCCTTAGATGGGCTATCTATGCTCTCCACCACGCTGATTCAGGTCAGCTAGCATTTAAATTGATCACCTGTTACCAATCCACTACATCTTCCTTCCATAAATAATGTTGAATGGCTACTATGTGCCTCTGCCTCAAAGAAGTCTATAATCTTGTTTGCATAATCCTTCAGTAATCCATTGCTACTTCTCCAGTTTCCAAACCCCTAGCTCCACTCAACCTTGCATAGGCAACTTGGAGGACGATGCTGCCTTTAATGTAAATATATGTATAGTTTTTTTTGAGACAGGGTCTTGTCACTTCTTAATTTATATTTTTAACCTTAAAAATTATAATATGAAGTATGTGAAGCAGTCCATAAAACAAGTATTTACAATAATTAGGTAAAAAGTGACCTCCAGGTAGCCAGTTCCCCAAATAGACTATAGTTGATCCTCTATATCTGTTGGTTCCACATTCATGGATTCAACCAACTGTGCATTGAAAATATTTGAAGAGTGTTTGCTTTAATAAATGTGTACAGGCATTTTCCTTATTACTATTCCCTAAACGATACAGCATAACAGATCTTTACATAGCGCTCACATATTAAGTATTAAAAGTAATCTGGATGATTTAAAATATATTGGAGGATAAGCATAGGGTAGATGCAAATCTATGTCATTTTCTATAAAGGTTGTGAGCGTTTGTAGATTTTAGCATTAGTAGATTTCCTTGGGGGGTCCTGGAACCACTCTGCCATGGATACACAGGGATGACTTTATGATCATCACACTACGTCATCCTTGTAGCCTGACTTTTGTGAAAATCATTTTTTTATTGATTCAGAATTTCTGAAATCGGTTGTTGCAGTTATGATGGAGTATCAGGGAAAGATGTGCCCATTCCTTTAAAAAGTTTCTTTTAATGTATGTTTGTGATTCCTACCTATTAGACTCATTTTAGCATACTGCATCTTGGCCATATTTTTACTTTCTCCTTCCCCAGTTGCATTCCTCATTTTGAAAGCTCAAGAGGCTCTCTCTTCTGGTATTTCTCTTTCCCATACTCTTTTTCCTGTTTTCCTTCTGATTTCACTGATGGGTGTTTACTTGAGCAAGACTTGCAATACAGTCCAGAATATATGTGAATGATATCTTTCTTGCAACAATAATACCATGGAGTTATTTTGGGAGGTTTTTCTGTCCTGGTGCTTGCCAAAGCTTTTTTCTCAGTCTCCGGGTTTTGTGGCTGTTATGGTTGATTCATTGCGTCAACCTGAAAAGTTTAGAAGTTTAACTAAGAGACTCAGCAGGAGGCCAGGTCTTTACTTTGTAAATATCCTCATCCCTTGCAAGAGGAGGGCAGGGAGATGGAGTGAGTCCTACACCTATGGGGTGGGAGGGGTAGCCTGCTTACAACGTAAGGGAGGAAAAGAGGCTTGGTTTCTCACTTTTGCTCTTGCTGCCTTTGCTGTCTTCTGCCACCTTGAAGTGTTACCCCTGTGCCATGCCACCCAGCCTTGGAGCCAGCTGATTATGGACTGAAACCTCCACAAACTCTGAGTTAAATAAACCAATTTTGGATGTTGGGTGTTTTGTCCCAGCAATGACAGAAAAGTAACCAAGACAGTGACCCTGAGGGGTACAGCTGTTTGGATGACTAAGACTTTTTGCTGACTTGGTGAAAGATGGGCAAGTGAAATCCTGAAGTTAGGAATTCATGCTTGAGCCAAGACTGGCACCAGCACCAGGAAAGGCCCACTCCCAGTGTGCTGTATGATAAATGTGAAAAGACATTTCTGTAGATTTCTTCTAAGCTGAAGTGAGGCAGCAAGTCCCTACAGTCAGTTCATACAGCACATTAGCTTCTCAAAAATCTCTTAGCCCTGAAGCAAGCTTTCTACTTCCACATATTTTTCATTGTTCTAAAGGGTAAATAATGCTTTTCTGGACTGCCTCCAAGGCAGAAGTCAACCAGGTGGCCTCAAGCAGTCTGAGGTTACTGGAATACGAATAGTGCTAATGGCTGGGTGAGTTTTTTTTTTTCCTTTTCTCTTAAAAGAAATCATCTTTCCAAGTTGAAGAATAGAAACAACAAGAATTTTTAAAAATATGATGTGGCCATCTCCCCAAATACTATTTTTTTGGTATGCTGTTCAGCTATATGATGGGCAGTCAGCCAGCATGATTACTGTGAATTCCACAAAAGCTTCTGAGAGAGAAAGAGCCCTGATTTCAGCTCTGGCCAATCACAATAAAAAATGACACCTGCCCTTTCTTCTCAGCATGATTGCCTGGACTATAAGGCTCTTTATCACCCTTTGCCCAGACCTGCAACAAAAACAAATGAGCATTTTTTTTTCTGAGAAGATTTTTAAATGAAATATAGTTATAAAAATAGTATGCGTTCTTCTCCAGTAATATATTCCTTTCTGTGAAACTAGCACATCGAAGAAACTAATATTTAATTTTTCATTACAAAATGATTTTTAAAAACCCTAAAGCAAAAGGCACTTTTTGAAAATGAATTTTTATGTATTTCTGTGAAGAAAATCTTGCCACTGTATTGTAATATATACGTAATACTTTTTGTGTACATAATAATATATTTTAAAAAATTGAAGCTAGCACCAAACCAGCACAAACCAGCATCAAAGTTCAAAATGTGTATGATTGTGAGGGTTGCGACATGAGTAGAATCAAAACAACATGAGTTTTATGGTTTAGTTGAAGTCCAACTACATATGTACTTATTTAAAAAAAATATATATATATAGAGAGAGAGGTCAAATATTAGTTTTTAAACTAGTAAAATCCATCTGGGTATAGTGGCACACACCTGTAATTCCAGGTATTTGAGCGGCTGAGGCAGGGGGACCAAAAGTTTGAGATCAGCCTGTGTAACTTAGTAAGAACCTGCCTTAAAATAAAAATAGAAAATGGATAGAGATGTGATTCAGATGTAGAGTACTCACATAGTATATATGAGGCCTTGGCTTCAATCCATAGGACCCCAATAAACAGATAAAATCTAGCAAGACAATCAAGCACTTGCTAATCTGGAATCTCTGGAGAAGATGACACTTTAAAAGATACTTTAGGGGCATAAGATCATTTTGGAGAAGTTAATCTATTGGAAATCTTATACACATGTTTCCTAAAAGGCATATAGTAGTTAAAACTGAAGATAGGGCTGGCAAGCGTAAGGTCCTGAGTTTGAGTCCTGGAACCAAAAAAAAAAAAAAAAAATTGAAGATAGAGTTTATAAATGTTTACATAGTTAAAATAAATGAACACAAGCAAATTTGCATTCTGGATGTGTCTACCTTATTGATAATGAAAGTTTATTAGCTTTGCTCTAACATTCGGAATAGGACAATGTGGAAATGGGAAACTAATGAAAATAATATTTTTGTGTTGTGTAAAACAATATACACAGTATAAATTTATCCATGAAAATATGTGGATGGAAATCATATAGAAAATGGAGCACTTTGAAGACATCGTCCAGTTTCATATGACTTAGTTGGGAAATAAGATTAGAATTCAGGTTTTGGTCAAGACTTGGGAACTCACTGTGAATTTGTCATTTCTCCATACTTAACAACTTCTAAAATACCTAGAAAAATACCTAGGATTAAGAGAAAGATGATGGGAAAATGTAAAGGTGGATAGTATAGTATTCAGCTAAGGAAATGAGAATTCAACAAACTGGCTACAAATGACTCTTGGTAGGTCTCAGTGAGCCACAAGTCTCTGCTTAGATTCATTCACAGATAAGAGAGGACTACCATTTTCTCCTGACATGATGATGAAGATGACCGGAAGAAATGTTTTTAATAGGACAGGCAACTCCAAAGTTGCATTGGCTCTTCCCTTACTTGAAAGAAGCAGTGACAAAGGGACGGATGAGAACTGGAGTTTTCTTGTGGACCAGTTTCATCTCTTCTATGTGCTGGGATACTTTTTTCTAATATGTTCTCTGTCTCCAGAATTAGCAAATGCTCCATTTCAACTAGAAAATCCCTATCAGCTTTAAAAATATAAATTATAATTGTAACGTATTTTGCTTTTGCTCCTACCCTATTTCTTTGTTTGGAATTATAGCAACACTTTAAGAGATGTCTATCCTTGTTCTAACTTTATTCCTTCTACTTTTTTCTCAAACCCATTTCAATCAGGTTTTAGACTTTACCAGTTTAAAATATACATTCTTTTCCTGGTCACCATAATGTGCACATTTCAAAATCCAGTGGTTACTTTCTGTCTTTGGCCTATCAGCATCATTTGTGATGGCGAACCACTCCCTTCCTTTTAAAAAAATGTTTTCTTGGTTTCTAGGGCACTGTATTCGCTGGGATTTCCACATATCTCACTGGCTATTTCTTTTCATTCTCCTTTGCTGAATCCTCTGTGCTTGTCTGTCCTTTTCAACAGTGGGGTGTCCTGGGGATCCACTGGGTTTTGTTTGTTTGTTCTTTTTTTTTTTTTTTTAATTTTGCTTCATTAAAAACTTGGTAGCCTTATTTGTTCTGATGAAATTGAATACCTACTATATGCCTATGACTCCTAAATTACTACTTCCATTTTTTAAATCCTTTCTTTCCAACTCCAGGCTTGCATATCCAGTTGTCTGCCCAGCATCTGTACTTGGGTGTGTTACAGATTTTAACCTTAACATGTCTAAAACTTAATCTTCCCCCTTTCTATATAATAGTACCAAATCTTTCTCTCACATCTCCCACAGCTGATCCATCAGCTAATCTGCTTGACTCTCCCGTCCAAGTCTATCCAGTTCAATAGCTTCTTACCACCCAGACTCTTCTGGTAATCTTGTCTTAGTCACTTTTTCTTCCCTGAGATGCAGGAATCTGAAGAAGGAGAGGTTTCTTTTGGCTTCCTTTCTTTCTTTAATTTCTTTCTCTTTTGAATTTTTTTTAAAGTTTCTGGTTATCTGGCTCTAAGGCAGAAAGGGTGTGGTAGAAGAACCAAGGGAGGAAAACTGCTGACATCATGGCAGCTAGGAAAAGAGAATGGAAAGAAGGGAGGAGCTAGGGACAAATACACACCCTTCTAGGTCACACCCCCAGTGGCCTACCTCCAACCAGGCCTCCTAACAGCACATTTAGCTACTGTACTCATTGTTGGACAAATCTGCTGGTGAATATAGCGCTCACATGATCCGATCACCTTACATACCTGAGTATTTAGGGGGATAGTTTAGATCCAAACTCTAACCCTCCTCAATCATTTCTTTGCTTCCACTCTTACCACCTGGATTTGTTCTCAGTAGGAGAGAGACAGAAGTCAGATGCTGTCACTCCTCTGCCCCAAACCACTCAATAGTTTCCATAACTTGAAGTGGAAGCCACAGCCCTTATAGTGGTCTACCATCATGCTGCATGATGAAGAGCCATGTCACCCCCTCGCTCTCTCTTACCATTCTCCTCCTACCCTTTTGTTCTCTATCTGCCCTAGCTTTCTTGAAGTTCTTTGAAAACTTCAGACACTGTTGGGAACAAAGCTTTGAAAACTTCAGACACTGTTGGGAACTCGGGTATCTATGACAAGGCCACTTCCTCTCATGAGTTTGACAGGGCCCCATGAGAAGTGCGCACAGCTCAGGGAGCTGATGTACATAGTGACTTGACCTTCATTTGAGATTGTGCAGACAGTTTGCTCTTGTTTCCCATGGAGCTGCCAAGTGTGAAGCCACCAAGACATCCTGTTCTTCTGCAGATTTTCCTGTCCCAGATCCTGCCCTTCCCTTAAGCTCCCCATGGGGCCAGGGATGTAGCTGAGTGGCACAGCGCCTGCTGGCAAATGCAAGGTCCTGAGTTCGATTATTGGTACCAAAAAAGAAGAGTGGAAAGAAATAAAAGCCCCTTCAACTCCCCATGAACTCATTTATATGCTGATTGCCTGGCATTGCAGGTGCCAGGCAATTCCTTTCTCCATCTGGAGAGGACTCCACCTGATTCCAGCTGTTGTACGTTGATTCCTCTCTTCTTCATCCCCCACCATCCTCCCTCCAGAGTTTCATGAGCTACACTGGACATGGACGCAGCAAAGACACTGGTTGCCCTCACCCTCGGGTGCTTGCACTAACTGTTCCCTCCATGTTGTTCAAAATATTCATATAGTTTGTTCTCTTTCATGTTCTTTCTCAGATTCCACCATCTCAGTAGGATTATCTTGGTCGTATATTTTAAGGCTGTCACCTGTGCCCTCCTCTGGCTCTTACAGTCCCCTTCCCAGGCTCCACTTTCTTACTCCATGGCACTCTTCAGCTTCTGACATGCTTTTTCTATTGTATTTTACTTGTATGTTTTGTTAACTGTTCGTTGTTAATCTCTCCCTATGATAATGAGTGTCCATAATGATAGATCCCTTTGATTGTTTTGTTCATGGATAAATCCCAAGCATAAAATAATGACTAGACACTTACTGCTCACATAAAGAACTAGTGGTTGTGATTGGACATCATAAACACAACAAACAGATTTAACCAAGACATTAGGTATACTAAAATTATTAAATGCTGTACTTAAAATTGCCACTTATAGAACATTTGATGAAATGTCATTTGGCATAATAGCAAAACTAAGGAATAAATGAAAACTGTAGTACTCTGATAAAGGAGATTGAAGAGGATATCAGAAAATTGAAGGATATGCCTTGTTCTTGGATAGGCAGAATCAATATAGCCAAAATGGTCATACTTCCAAAACTGTTACACAGATTTAACACAATCTCAATCAAAATGCCAATAGCATTCCTCACAAAACTAGAGAAAACGACCCTAAAATTCATATAGAATCAGAAGAGACCTAGAATAGCAAAAGCAATTCTGGGCAACGAAGGCAGGGTAGGAAGCATCACAATCTCACTTCAAGTTATACTACATAGCTCTAGTGGTTAAAACAGTATGGCATTAGTAAAAAATGTGGATCAGTGGAACACCAAACAGGATGGAAAAACAATTCCAAGCACACTCAGCTACCTTATCTTGACAGGGGGTGAAATTCTTTTTCTGGAGGAAAGATAGCTTCTTTAACAAATGGTTTTCCAACTGGTTATCCACATGCTGAAGATTGATCCTAGACCCATATCTCCCACTGTGCACTAAACTAAAATCAGAATGAATCAAGGATTGAAATAGAATAGAAACATTTAACCTGCTGGAAGACAAAACAGTTAATACACTTGAAGTCATAGACATAGGCAAAGACTTTCTAAACAGAACTCCAGTTGTACAAGAAATAATACCAAAAATCAACAGATGGGATTACATCAAATTAAAAAAAAAAAGCCTCTGCACAGCAAAGGAAACCACCAACAGAGTGAAAACACAACTTATAGAATGAAGAAACAATTTTGCCAGCTAATTCTCAAAGGACTAATATGTAGAATATATAAAGAACTCAAGAAAATTAAACCCCTCCAAATTTAAAGACCCAATAAAAATGGGCCTCTGAAATGAATAGACACTTCTTAGGTGAAGAAATACAAATGAGCAATAAATACATGAAAGAAAAGTTCAGCGTTGCCATCCATTCAAGAAATACAAATTAAAACAACACTGAGATTCCTTTTACTCCAGAAAGAATGGTTATCATCAAGAAATTTGTTATCACCAATAACAAATGCTAGTGGAGCTGTGGAGAGTGGGAAAGGATCCCTTCTTCATTGTTGGTGGGAGTGTAAACTGATACAACTACTATGGAAATCAGTATGGATATTCCTTTGAAAACTAAGACTACAAGTTTCACTTTGCCTGGCTATTCTCCTTCTAGGTATCTTCCCAAAAGATTCAAAACATATCACAGTGATGTATGCATACCCATGTTTATAGCAGCACAATTTATAGTAGATGAATTTTGGAAGCAACCTATGTGTGTTCATCATCAAATGAATAAGTAAAGAAAATTTGGTATTTATACACAATGGAATACTTCTCTGCCATAAAGTAGAATAAACTTGAGTCATTTGTAGGAAAATAGACAAATGTTGAGACCATAATGTTAAGTGAAGTAAATCAGACACACAAGCTTGATTTCTCTTATATGAGAAACTCAATACTGTATATAAATGAAGTGTAATATAAAAGATAAATAATGGGAAAAAAAGAGAAAAATAGTGTTTCTAATCCAGCATGCACAATGTCTCTAAGAATGTGCTTTGATTTAGTACAGTTGTCTTATGTGTTTTATATATTTTTGGGCTTATTAATCTGCTTGTTACTCTGTATAATTAACTTCATAAGGACTTTAAAGATGAATAAATGAATCTGATGGTTACAAGAATCATGAGGAGGGGAAAGAATAAAAAAGAACAATTGAGATGTGTTATTACATGTACGAGTTTCCCACAGTGAATGGAACCATTATGTACTAATAGAAGTTTGTAGAAACAACAAAGTAGAATATCAATTTGGAAAATACTAACTTTGAAATTAAGAAACTCATTGAATTTATTGCCATAAAAGAGACCCAAAAGAACTAAACCAAAATACCTTTTCTCATCTATTATTTAGTGAAAAAAAGCCAAAAAATTAACAATATGCTCGGTTTACAAAACTGTGGGTAAATAAACTCTTTACACATTATTGATAAAAAATGCAAAATGATACATACACTAAAATTTCTAGGCTGGGCTCAAATTTGCAATCCTCCTGCCTCAGCCTCACACACTGCTAGATTACAATATGCACCATCATGCCCTGGTCTCTAGATCAATTTTTAGGTCTTCTAATAAAATAAAAGCCAAGCCTAGGCAGATTTTAGGAAAAGTTTACTAAATTTTCAAAGATAATGTTATTTCAATGTCTATAAAATTTGAAACTGAAAAAAATAAGAGTGTTCTCTAAAGTGATTAAGCAGGTAAATGTAGTTCTGAATTAAAATCAGAGAACGACTGTGAAAAATAAATACTCACTTTCACTCATAATTTTTTTGTTACTGGGGACTAGACTCAGGAGCTTCACACTGAGCTACGTGTCCAGCATTGTTTTTATTTTTTATTGAGACAGGGCTAAATTTTGAAGACTGGGCTTCGACTCACTGTCCTTCTACCTCAGTCTTTCAGAGCATTAGAATTATAAGCATGTGCCACCATGTCCACCTAAAAAATTACAAAATTTTGATATTCAGTAGCATTACAAAAAGCATATCCCCACCAAGTTGTATTTATACCAGCATTCAAAGTTGGCTTATCACAAAACAAAATAAAACTACTGTGGTAATTTACTTCATGAATTATAGAACCTCCATATGAGCATCTCAACGAATAAATTTTAATATTCATTAAAAATCTCTAGCAAACTAGGAATAGCAAAGAAATCATTTTATCTAACAATAGCATCAAAAGTCCATAATAAAAATGCATCAAAATATTTGCTTTAAATCAAATATAAGAATTGAAAGGGAAACAGTTATTTATAAATTATATCAAAGATGATACAATTATCTACATAGATCATCAAAGAGAATTTATAATGAAATTATTGTAAATAAAGACTCAGCAATGTTGGTAGACATGGGATATATATATGTATAATGTAACTTCATTTCTACACCTTTGGAATAGTAAACAAGCATAATAAAAACAGTCTACCAAAGATGACAGAACTCTAAATAAAATTGTTGTAGAAAGATATTAGAGGATAAATAAATGAACGGCTATCCCTTGTTAGTGGTTAGGGATGTGCTCTCAAGTAATTTATAGATCTAAATTATAATGAAAGTGAAGTACCCAAAATAGCTAACTTCTAAATATAAAGAGGCATTTAAAGGATCTTTATTAAGCATTTAATATAGATGCAGTTGGCACCAGCAGCCTCAACCATTTCTGGAATTTTGATCTTTCCCAGAAAGGCAGTGCACATCCTTCGGGAAATGGATTCTTCAACAAATGCTGTGGGGCAGTCAGATACCCACCTAAAATTATGTCCTTTCCTGATAGCATTCATAAAAACCAACTTCAGTTAGATTAAAATTTATAAAGAGAAGGAAGACTTTAAAGTGCAGATGAAAATTTAAGTGGCTATTTATTATAAGCAAATGATAGATTTTGTAATACCCGAAGTATCAACCAAAGAGAAATGATAAATATATCTACATTAAAATTTAAAACATCTGTTCATCAAAGGACAACATACAAAAGTCCGAAGCCCAAAACTAAAGCTTCATTCTTGATATACAGTATTTTATAAACAACACATGGACAAAAGGTGATGTAAAGAGTACATCATGAGTCTGTCATTTATTTAGAAGTTAATAGAGGAGCGTTGAGTTTCCCCAAGGAGTGTGAGAGAGCTATGCCCAGAGTCATATTTGGGGTTTGGAAGAAACTTTAGAACTAGTATAAAGCTAAAGACGGAGAAGAAAAGGAGGGAAACAGAAAAACATAAAACCATGAGAAACCCATGGAAAGAGATAGCTGTTTCTCCAAATGTCATACAGACACCTAAGCAGCAGGCCTCCACTAAGCATGCGTTGGGTAAACAAACAGGATTTTTCTTCAGTCTCAAAATCATTGTAAGTTAAATTGCAGCTATCTCCTATCAGTTAGTATATACGCCTATTCTTCAATAATTTAAATAGCTTTTATATTTTAGAAAAATATACATTGATTTTCTAGAATCCTCTTTTAGGTTTCATGATGCTCCCTAGAATAGGATACTTAAAAAATCCATTTAGAGTTTTCTTTGATAATAGTAGGCAAGACCTTTTGGGATGCTATGGAAACCCTAAATCCTACATTTTAAGGGCAGTTAAGTGTTTGCCATGAGCTCTGAGGCAGGCTGAGTTTAGTTTCCCAGAATTTTAGAAAAAAAAAATAGCAGCCAGGGCAGTGTAAGCCAGCAGTGCACAGGACTTGATGGGGATTTCTTGACCCTTGGAGCACACCGCAAGCAGGGACTCATTAGTCTGTCTCCCTATCTTAAGATCCCCTTAGAAGTCACCTTCCTGCCTCATCATACAGTGAAGCTCCACTTGAACTTGCTACATTTCCATTTAAGTTGCTGTGCTCCACATTGTGTCCAGCTTGATCTTGCTGTGGAAGTGCTGACAACACTGGTGAACTCTATTATTTGTGACCCATGGTAGCCTGTCCTACAAACATGGCCAATAAGCCGTCATTGGACAGGCATTGTGTTCTGGACAGAGGCTGTGTTGTGAATCAAATTCAATGTGACTTGAAAATTAAACCATTTCACTGGTACTTTAAATCATTAAAAAGTGCTTATTTTAGCCTGCTACAGTTTGACTGTCCTTTGAAGGAACTTCATTTTGGGCCACAAAGGCTTTGAATTTTATTTTGCTCCTTCTAATTTTTGTTTTCTTTCTCTTTCAGGGTATATGAGAAATATTAATTTCCATCTGGTCTTCATCAACTGACCTTGAAAAACCTCATGAGATGCTTTACCTTAACGCAATTTAGTTCAGCCTCACTGTTTTTCACCATAACTCTGCCTATCCACTCAACTGAGCAGTTAGGGATGGTCAATTTCCCCCTGTCATTAGTTATGCATGTTTGCAGGCGCTGATTACTAAACTCATTTAATCCCTACTGCCTGCAAAATGTTACCTTATTTTTATAATTGATTTTGCCTCTTATTAGAATCATTAGAACAATGTTACAAAGACAAAAAAGAGGGAATCACTTGATACTTTCAGGTTAATGAGAACACTGGATGCTACAGGCTTCTTTCTATAAGCAGCTATTTCTAAGCTAATTTTCAGATCAGGTTTGGGGAAGCTTTGGGATCTTTTTAGATTTTTATCCCTACTTTCTTAATCTAGGCATAAACATGACCAAAAGAAAAATATCATATACTCTGTTAAACTTATAAATAAATTTTGAACTGCTTTTATGCAAATGGGTTTTTATTTTTGGTGAAAAGCTCTTGGTTGTCTTATTTTAATATTTCTTTTTATAGTCCCTATAGATCAAATATAGTAAAATAATCACTGTTGAATCCTGGCTCTTTGGTCTTTATATTTATTAATATGGTCCCCCTGATTTTCAGACTGGGACAAACTATTTCCATAAAAATCAACTAGACACAAATGCAGACATCCTACGTGGTTAGTAAGTATATTGAAAACTTTGTTTAATGCCACTTATTTCCCGTTGGCCTGTTCAATAGGCTTTCCCATTCACCTTCTGTGAGCTTGAACCAGTTCACACACCCCAGAGCACACATACTGATTTCCCGTGCTATCTCATCATAATCCAGTTCCTGGACCCCACTTCCACCCTGTTATATAAGGAAAGGATTAGTGTACATTTAATTTGAGAATAAATTTGAGGAACAAATCATGTGTTTTACAGCTGGGCAACCAACAATTTGCAGCATTACGAGATCTTCTGTGTTACTAATTGCTCTGTTGAAATTAACTTTCCAAATCTCTTTATTCAAGGGAAATTGGGATTTGAAATTCTTGGGCCAAGACTCATGACTCGGGCAAGTGTGCCCCGCAGAAAGGGCCACACTGGGTGGGGTGAGAGGGCGGCTGAGAACAGGTGGTGTTCAGGCGTTTTCTCTGGAGTTATAGATGCACACATTCCTCGCTTCCCTGTGTTCTGCCTCGTGAAGCTGTGTTAGTGCTATTGATGCTAATATAAAATGTTTGGTCCATTTGAAATCTGCGTTGTTGCCTTAAATGGAGAAAACTAAATCCCTCAGCCTGTGTTGGAAACGCAGCCAAACTGACTGTAAATGCGTGGCTGTGGCAGGCATTTTACTGCTATGGAAAGCAGCCATTTCAGCCCCACACCTGCCAGCCTGGCTACCTCACGGTGGTGCTTCAGCCTTAGTGTCTCGGCTTGCTATTCCTCACTTGCTGTACCTTCCAGGGTGTAGGCAAGAGTAGGAGAAAGGGATGCTTGCTTTCTTTGAAGACTCTCAGAGAAATTTTTAATTAACAACATGTTTATTTCTCATAGTTTTAGAGGTTGAAAGTCTAAAATCAAGGTGTCTACAAATTTGGTATCTGATGAGAGCCTACTTTCAAGAAGATAATGTTTTCCTGCTGTGTTCTCACATGGTAAAAGGAGCAAAGGATATTTCTTGGTCCGCTTATGTTTTTGTTTTTTGGGTTTTTTTTTTTTTTTTTTTTTGATGGTCTCGCTATGTAGTTCAGGTTGGTCTTGAACTCATTATGCAGCCCAGGCTGGACTCAAACTCATGGCCATCCTCCTGCCTCAGCCTCCTAAGCACTGGGATTACAGGCACCAAACACCCATCTTGGGCCTCTTGTGTAAGTCTATTCATGAGACTTCCACCCCTGTGACCTAATCACCTCCCAATGGCCTCATAATGCCATCCACCCTTGGGTATAGGTTTCAACATATGAATTTTGGGGAGTGTAAATATTGAGATCATAGCAGAGAGATTTTGGTAAATCTAGTCAAACTACTTTGTCAAAAGGTAGCACCAGTATTTATTACCACCAGATACCACAGTACCTTTGTTCCTATACCCTGCAGGGTACTATTGGTGATTTTTTAAATTTTGCCAGTATACTGGGTTAAAAATGTTACTGGAGTAATTAATCCTTCTTTTTTCATTACAATTATGGGTCATTGTTTATCGTTCTCTTTTGTGGGGAGCAGGGAGGGGAGGAAGAGTGTGTGTAGCCAACCTCTCTCTGTTAAAGACCTCTCTGTGTTAAGGTTTTGTGTTGCCAGTTTTCTAACTTTATGAGTCTTTTAATTTAGTGTTCCTTAATTTGATAATAAAGTTTGAAATATCTGTGTATTTGGATTCAAGTTTTTTTCCTTGTGGTTTCTTATTGGTATTATGTTAATAGATTTTAAAATGTGCAGTAACCTGCCTAATGGCTCATCCTAACAGAACAAAGGATTTCCCCCTACTGTTGGGCCGGCTTGTGGGAAACAAACAAAAGGAGTTTTCATTCCTTTTGTAGTATAAGCCTAAGCAATCACATTTTTTGTGTGTGTTTTTACACTAGAAGAATATTTCCTGTAGTCCCTAAATATTCTGCTTAGGTTAAGAGAAAACATTGGATTCTTTCTTTAGATTGTTTTTGTTAAACATTATAAGAACCCTACAGATTTATTTTTACTTTGGAGATTATATTGTCATTCAGAAAGTATCTTTGGGCAATGACATTATAGTTACAATAAATGGAGACATATTTTCCCCTGAAATAAAGCACTTGACATTTATAAATAAGAAATAATAAATAAGTTAAACATCTTGTGAAAACTTTGGCTAACAATTTGTAACTGATCTTTAGAAAATATAACCATAGAAACGGTACCTATATGCTTAATGTTTAATTTCAAGGTATTAAGCATACAGTTTTTGGTTAGCTGAACCTACTTATTGCTAGGAAAGGGTGTGTTTGGAAGTGTACTGTTGGAGGAAATAACAGGAATTGTGTTAGAACTGTTAATGGGGGAAGAAAATACTATGAATTCTATTTTTTAATTGGATGAGCTAGTGTTTATAGTAACGAGCTGTGTGCTCATGTGCACGAAGACTGGAGTGATGTATAATACTTTCATATAAGGATAAAAAATATGCCTTTCAAGTAACCATAAAGACTGCAGAGAATAAATATAAGCATTTCTTTAAGAAACAGACTTTGCTTTGAAATCCTTTTCTTTTTCAAATATTCCATTGTTTTGTAGTGGAATTTAAAATGGATCATCGATAGATGATTTTTATTTTTCTGCTCATAGAATTATATGCTCGAAAGTGAAGGATTTTTAAATAAAGCATATAAAGGCAAATGGAGACACTCTGCTTACATTTATTGCCATGTTATTGTGCCATCTGCTGGAACAGAGCATTCAGGGAGACCTGTACTACAACAGGCACATCCTCCAGTCAGCTAATTTATTACAGCCCCTTGCCTCTGTGGCTCAGCTGCAGGACATGTGTTGGAGTCCCCTTCCCTCTGTGTCTCTGAAGAACCCTGCCTACAGCTGAGCTGCAGGGATTTTCATTCAGTCATCAGAAGCTGACATTTTATTTCCTACAACACATTCTGCAAGTGATCAAAACCAGATTATGAGCTGGTTAGAAATTTTACTTTTTCTATTTTAGAAACCATGTTGTGTTAAAATGGACAGAAGTTGTGCTTTAGTAGAGAGCAGCAGCAGATAGTGGGATATTTGAAATTGGACATTATGAATTAAAAATCAGAAATTAGCATTTAAATAAGACACTTATGTTCTAGTCTGTTTTGGATATGGCACTACAGAGACACAAAGGTAAGTAGTGTGGGTCCTGTTCTCACAAAATAGAACAATTGGAATAGGTGACATTATATGACCACAATAGACAATCTCACATCTCCCTGGATTACTAGTAATTTGTTTATTTTATTTGAGGCGTAGCAGAAGTCTCTGCCCACATTAGTCTCCCAGTGACCTAGGCACTTCCCTGACAGCATGAGGAGACAGTAGCGGCACCCAACATGGGGCAATTAAATGCTTTCTCCAGGAAATGACACATGCTATTTCCCTTCACATTTTATTGGCCAGCAATAGTATGATCATCCTTAACTTTAGAGGGAGTTGGAAATAAAATCTATAGTCTTTCAGAGGAAAAGATCTAGAATGTGTAAAAAGCATTAATGACTGCTCCAAGGAATCCACTGTGCAGCTGTAGATGCAAGATACACACATGAAAGTTTAAGGATACATATAAATGCAAGACAATAAGAAAGACTTAGTTCTGTTCAAAATCTAGTAAGGGACCAGTATATATCAGGCACTGTCCCTGGCCTGGAGACTACAGATACTGGATGTGCAAACTGGCCATCAAGAAACTGATTTGTGGGGTTGGGTGACCCATGACTGTAATTCCCACACTCTGGGAGACTAAGGCAGAGGCCCCCAAGTTTGAGCTCAGTGTGAGCCATTTAGCAACTTAGTGAGAACTTGTGTCAAAATGTAAAAGGAGAGTTAGAAAAGGCCTGGGGATGTAGCTCAATGTGAAGGCCCTGAGTTCAATCACTATTATTGCAGAAAAAAATTTGATTTATTGGAGTTACACACACACGCACACACACACATAACCTAGGCAAAAATACAAGAGAGGAACTATGCAAAATAATAAAGCAAGATATATAGAAAAAGGCCCTAAAAAGTTTTGTGTACCATATCAAGTAGGTTGGGCTCTTAAAAGTTTATGAGGAAGAAATGGACTTGGCTAGATTCTTACTTTAAATAAGTCATCAGTGGTCCATAGAAGAAAAGATAACCTTAAGGGAGGCAAGCCCAGAGGCAGATGAGCCACATAACCCAAGATAAGAGTCCTAAGTCAGAACAGTGAGAGTGTAAAAGGAAGACACATGTGGAATTGTTAGGATAACAAAAAGCAGGACTTTGTAAGTGACTGAATTATAGACAGTGACAAGTCAGAGATGAGTTTCATATTTCTAGCCTGGTTGAATGCATTAATAGTGATGTGACCATTAAGATAAAATGTGTGGTATTTTAGCAAAAGGGGACATTGATGTGGCCAATAAAGAGTTTCAAAAGCTGTAAACCTAAATTCCATGAACTCAAGGACTATGTCTTGTTTAATGCTGTATATAATCCCAGCCCCTCAAACCCTTAAGGGGTGCCTAGCACATAATAGTGATTCAGTGACTGTTTGATAAATGTATAGATTTGATAGACAAGTAGAATTTTCATAGATGGAGAGAAATGAGTATGTCTGTGGTTGGTAACCATTGAGTGGAAGGACATTTAATGCAGCAAAACATAGTGATGTGGTAGTGATGGTGAAGGGGAGGTAGTTTGGAGGAAGCCGGGAGAACCAATGTGGTTGCTGCTCAGTGTGAAAGGAAATGGAAGAAAGATGTAGGACCCTAGGAGAAAGCTTTTTTTTTTTTATTCTTTTTTTATTTGCAATTTCTCAAAGCTAATTGGTTAACCACAGGTGTGATAGTTAAGGGTGAAGAGACACAGACTAAGGGATATCAGACTAGGCCTATCAGTTATAGATATCTGCAAATTCTGCCAGTGGCAGCTGCTAGTGAAAACCAAAGCTGTTTTTGTCCATTTGTGGTGCAAAAGTAGTTTTGGAGATACCTGTCCTAAGATTCCTACAAGAAATACCTGTCCTAAGATTCCTTGAAGAAAAAAGGAAAACCACTGTGATGCTGGTAGGTATGAGAGTCTAGTCTTGCTACTCACTAGTGTTTGAACCTTGGACACAGTTCTCCGTGTCTAGCTCAGAGGAGAGTTTCTAGACTAACTGGTGTGTAAAATCTTTGAAAAAGTGAACAGAAGTGCAAGACAGAAAAATGGGAAGGGAAGTACAAAAATCAGTATTGCATGAAAGGATGTTTCTCAATCTCTTTACTATTAGAAATGTTTGCTTTTCTTAGTTTGTTGAAAAGAAAGATTTGTGTTTTCATCTGTTTCTTTTTTTGTAAGAATTTTTTTGGTTTATGTTTTTTATCCTGAGTAACTACTTTGAAGGTAATGGCACACAGAGTAATAACTATTGCTATTCTCTTATTTGATTATGAAATATTGTTTCATAAAGTAAAAAAATTGAATATTTGTTCCTTGTTCTCCTTGTCCTGTCATCATTTTGGATATCACCTGGCTATATACACACTTGTACGTTTCAACAACCTTCCTTCTCTTTCATTCTTGAATGCTTGGTTAGCAGGTAGTCTCCTCCCATGGCATCTCCAGCAACTGTACACTATTTATTTCAAGCTCACATATACCCACTTGACTTAGTTTTTTAGAATGTTTTAAAGAGACCATTGTCATAAAGGACTACTTGGTCCTTCTGCCTCTTCCACCTCACATCGATGGTACAATAGGAGTGATGAAAACCTTGTGAGGAATTGACTGCATCATTTTAGGATTTGTGCCAACTGAGAGGAGAAGCCTTGCGATGCTGAGACAGATTCTCAACACTCAGAGAAGGCAGATTTTAAGGGATTCAAGAGAAGATGATTATGGTTCTCTTCCTGAAGAGCAGACTCAAAGGAATTAGTGAGCTTTCAAAGTTACAGCTCTGTGTTGGCCATTATGTGTTTTGTACATGGTGAAGATGAGAAGACAACATCTAGAGCCAATGTGGGGACTTTCGGGAACCACCAGTACTTTCTAGGTTCTTAGTGTCCCATTCAGTGAACCAGAGGGAACAACTGGTAAATGTGAAAAATTAACATTTATTTAGGGGGAAAATAAGAGCAAGAAAAGAAAAAGGGAAAGAAGCATAAAAGAAGTTCTCAAGGAGAAAAGGATACTTGGAAGAAAAAAGAGACCATATGTTCTGAAAGCAGGGTGAGACCACTGAAGAACAAAAGGGCAGAGATGGCAAAGTCAATCAATGCATCTTTTTCTATTGTCTTTGAGACTGGATCCAGGCAATCCCACTCGATCTTGTGCTACAAGATTTGTGTCAGTTGCTAGGCTCGGCTTGTTCTAGTGTCGGAAGATTTGTGTCAAGTGCCAGCTTCAGTGTGTTCTCATGTCAGAAGATCGGTACCAAGTGCAGGGTTTGGCTTGGTCTCATGTCAGGATCAGAGCTATTTCTCTGTGCCCGTGGTTAACAAGTCTCTGGAGTTGGCAGGTCGTGCCCAATTGCTCCAGCCACATTGCCATGCCCGCACCTCCTACTTCACTGCTGAGACACTCAGATTGTAAAAGGACAGGGCCCAAAAGCAAAGAGATCCATTGCCAAAAATTACTTGAAAGAGAGATAGAGTCTCATAACAAATCAGAACCGCAGGCCAGTGAACTGAGGCTTGTGAAGGGGAAAGGCTAAGGATAATGGAGGCCTTTTAAGCTCAGAGCAGGAGGAAGGAAGGAGCTTGCTGCTTGAGGCTAATGGTGTGATGTTGATGGATGACACGCAGAAAGCAGAACTCCTTTCCTCCCATTTGCTCCTGTCTTCTCTGTCAAGGAGAGTGATCTTTGGACTGAACGGGGTAGAGTGAACATTGTTAAGAGAAAATTGAAGCCCAAGATGGGTGAGGAGATTATGCGAGAGCATGGATCCCCTGTAAATGAGCCTAAGTTTCTGGCTCTGAATGAATTACAGAACAAGGCTCTGGTAAAATGTGTAAACAAGTTTACTCACCTAAGTAAGGACGGTTAGATGGTGGGGGCGAAAAACGCAGGCTGATCAGAAGTAGAAGGTGCCACAATCTGGGAATTTTAAAATCTAGATTTGGAAAATGCCTAGATATCTCGTTCAACCCTTACCTGACACATAATTAAATGTACATGTAGAGATGTTTTATGGATATTCAAGAACTCTTATGACAAAGCCAGTTTATCTGGCCAGTATTTCATCCTCTTAATGCTTTAATAAATCCTTAATGCAAAGATTGTTTTATAGTTGTCAACATTATTCTTTCCTTTCTCTTTTGTCTTCTTTCGACAAACATTTGTTGAATATATACTACATTGGTGCTTTATAGGAAAATAAATATGACTTAGTTCTTTATCATTGGTGCTTCTAGTCAATCACAGGGTAACCATCTGAATTCAGTTATTTGGCTATTCAACAAATATTGGTTGAGTGCAGAAAGGGCAAATACAAATTTAAACTAGAATTAAGAAGGTTAATTCTCCCTGGTTTGTTGTTGTTTGTTTGTTGTTTTGTTTATTTTGTCTTTTTGAGATGGGTTTTACTACACAATTTAGGATGGTGTTGTACTCACTTTGTAGCCTAGGCTGGCCTTGATCATTCTCATAGATCCTGTTGCCTCAGCCTCCCAAGTGCCAGAATCACAGGTGTGTGCCACCACACTCAACTCGCCCTGTTGAAAATAAGGGAAGTAAAAAGTAATATTTCCTCTCTTTCTTTTCTCTTTTAGAGTTTTCTTTGTCTTTTCCCAAGTATGCAAATCTTTTTTAAAAAATTGGTACATGTTTGTAGCACATAATGATTTCATTCCTCATAGGGAGTTGGTATGTACACATGCCATTTCTTAACTCATTTTTTTAGCCTCCTCTGCTTCCTTCTATCCCTCTCCCTGAATCTCTTGGATCCCCTTCATTCATATATATATATATTTTTTTTTTTTTTTTTAAACAGTCTGTCTCATATTCCTGAGTGTTTCTGCAGGGACCTGAGAACAATTTCTTTGAAAGGAATCTTTCAGGAAGGCATTAACTTCCCTCTCCCAAGGGCAGACAGACCTAACTTCAGCTGTCACCTGCCTCCAGATTACTTAAGTAGTCTGTGCCTATTTAGCTATAAAAGAGGGAGTTTTCTCTCTGTTTTTGTAATCCCTTTAGCAGATTGCCTGTGATGTACATCACTTTTTGGTTTAATGCTTATCCAGTAATAAAATTGTTTGCTTTCTCTTCTGCCTTTATGGAAAGGTTTCTTGAGTTGAGTGGTGATTTTGTTTTTAATTAAACTTCTCAAAGAGTACCTGGCACACGCTATGTATGAAGTACACGTACTTAGTATGAGGTAAGAATTTCATAGTAATATTTTGTCTACAAACTCAAATACTCCAAAGTTGAATTACAGAATCTCAACAATTAAATCTTATGACATTGAATTTGTAAACACTTAATTTGTCAATTTTCCTTGTTGTTTTTGTGGTATTAAGATCATCAGAGACCATTCTTTGGACCAGACCAGACCAAACCAAACCAAAATGGAATCACTCATGCTAAGTGCCACATAGTCAAACTGAAAATTTAAAGAAACAGCTAGACTTCCAAACATACAAGATCTCAAAAACAGTCTACCCAAGACAGTGTAATAAGGAAGTCTCCTCAGTTTTGACTTTTACAGAAAAGTAATCCGGTGTTAAACAATCAGTTTTTTTCTATTGATGTTTTCTTATTCACACTTTACAAACTTCACTATTTGGCTATACCCTATGGGAACTCTCAGGTTAGAGAATGGTGGTTGTCCCAGTTTATGAATCACAAATAAAAACAAATTAGCACTGGTACTAAAGTTGTTGTAATTTGTCTTTTGACAAAAGGGATACATTTTAGTGTCTTGCTGTTTTTAAACCTTGTTACTAATAATCTCAATTGTCTAAATATCTCAAAAGTTGAAATTTTTTGACCATCCTTCATTGAAAATTTTCATGAAATAAATATTTCTAATTGATTTGAACAAATATGGGTCAAACATAAAATGGTTCATTAATAAAAGAATTCAGAGCCCGGCGTGGTGGCGCATGCCTTTAATCCCAGCACTTGGGAGGCTGAGGTAGGAGGAGCTTTGTGAGTTTGAGGCCGTCTTGGGCTACAACGTGAGCAAGGCTGGCCTGAGCTACATAGTGTGACCCTGCCTCAAAAAAGTAGGGCCAGGAGTTTGGCTCAGTGGCTTTAACGCCTATCTGGCAGGCACGAGCTTGTGAGTTTGATCCCCGGTGCCACAAAAAAAAAAAAAAAAAAAAAAAATTTAGTATCACTGCAGGGCACTTAGATTGATTTACAAATGATTTATTCAAAGGAACAAATATTTTCAAAATCCTACTTATGGCAGACAGCATAGAGAAAAAACCCATACCCTTGTATTTAGGATCAAATTTCCACAAAAACACGTACTTCAGTTAAACCATGTGTACATTATAATATTTACAAGTTCTTATAGTGACAGCTACTGTTTTGTTAGACCATCACAACTTGTTTGAGTACATATATAAATGATATCGAACCACACCAAATTCCAAAACATTCTCCTCCATTTAGTTAGAAAGTACATGGTTTTACAATGGTCCTGTGCTCTACCAGTGTTTATGTTGAATTATAATGCAAGTTTAACCTTATCTTTAAACTTTAAAAACACTGAATTTTCAGTAGCACTGATTCATTTAATTGAATGTATAATGAAATCTTGCATTAATAATGTCAGATATTTTACCTTCAACCAAATGAAGTTTCAAATGCTTTATTTTAATACCATGAATTGGATGAAAACCAAACTAACTGTAATTGAAAATAACCATTTCCATCATGAAGCATCTGATTACACTTATTTAAAGCAGGCATCATTTAATTGTTTTAAATATTTCCCTGCCAATGGGCCCAGCACATTAACATATATATCTTTGTAGGATGAACACTTTTCCTCTCCATCTTAGGTCATGGCCGGGGTCCCTCTAACGAAAGACAGCTGAAGAGAAAATCACACTTATTTACTCAACATAAGTTTATATGACATGAGAGGCTTCACAACAAAATGACTTGAAGAAATGACTAAACCTATGTCTTTTTATGCTAGGTGCGAGGAAGTGTAGAAAACTGGAGAAACAGGACATGGAAAAGTATATGACCTAATGTGGTGAGCTGAAATCTGTTGGTTGAGTTCCCCTCTGTGATTTGTCATCTTCAGAGATAAGGATATTCTTTATCTCTAGATATATGGAGGGCACCTCTCACAGGAAGGTCTTATGATCTGCTCCTAGGGGGTGAAATCCTTGCTAGGTTTTATGATATGCTTCAAAGAGAAATGTGGAGGAAAGTGACAGTGACCTTCCCACTTACATTTTTCTCAAATTCCTTCAGCTACAGATGTTCAGTATGGCAAAGTGTCACATTTTTGAGTAATGTGTCATAAACCTCATCAACTTCATTTTTTGTACGTGCATAAGAAACTGAATAAAATTATTTTAGAGAAGCCATTTTTTACCCAAGTTATGTACAGGATACATAACTTTATGTACCCCTCAGTCTTCAGAATTAGATACTATACCTTAGCAGAACTGGGTCTTCCAGTTTTCATGTGGTCTTGATATCACATTGATAAACATTTTGGAATGCATAGTTTTGTCATCAATGTTTTCATGGGCAAAGTATTTTATTTTTCATCAAAAAATCCCTTTTATTTTTTGAGCCCATTAATGCCAAACTATTCACTGAAAATTCAAAAAGTGTTATCAAATAATAACACAGTTTATTAGTTACAGATTCATATTCATATAGCATGTTCTTAATGTTAAAGCCAATGTAGCAAGAGCATTTAGACACTCTTTCCTATGTTATATGGCAGAATGGAAAGGCTTCTATTTCCCTTACATATTTCACATATGTTAAGATTGAAATGTCTCCTCTTTTCCACAGGTTGAAAAGAGTAACTTCAGGCTTCTCTCAGATGAAATTCAGGGTTACTGCACAAGTGGCAAGGGGCTGCAGCCCCAAACTTTCACCATTATCCCAAATGAAAATATTTAGCAGTCTCTACCTGCTGGTGCATTAGCATACTTTGTTATGCAAGCATTCAACAAGCTGACCTGGAAAGAAAGGTGTTATGTGGTACTGAAGGTTGAATTATCCAGGTGTGGGTGCTGAGAGGAAGTTGGGCATCTAAGATGTTTATTTGGGACAACTACCTATGGAAGACGAATTGGGCAGAGGAAGATGTCCCTCTGTGATACGAGGCTGATAAAGTCTGGGCTAACTTTGTAGGGAACTTGGGGGTAAGCATGACTCATCAGAAGTGTGTATGTTGAACTTCTGGAGGGAGCATCAGCTATTCCTCCCCACTCCCAGAGGACCTCAACAGCCAGTGGGAACATTGACCACCCCTCTCCCCACCTGCAGGACCTCAGTGGGCCAGCAGTAACATCAGTGACCTCTTACCTGACCAAAAGACTTCAGCGGACCAAGGGGAGCCTTGATGACTCATCCCTCCACCTAGAGAACCTCAGCAGGCAGGTGAGAGTGCAAGTGAGTACCCACCCACACAACCAAAAGACCTCAGTGGGTAAGCAGAAGTCTCAGTGAGTCCTCCCCCGACCCAGAGGACTTTGATGGGTAGACAAGGGTGTGGGTGGGTCCTACCCCCACCTAGAGAAACCTTATTGGGCCTTTGAGACTCTCAGTGACACAATAGGGCCCCAGCTAGGGCATACACTATTGACAGGTGGGTCTGGCAGCCTGGAACAGTCCAAAGTTGCAGTAATAATATGAGATAAGGGTTGGTTAACATGAATACTCCTAGGCTAGTTGGCCCAGGAAGAACCCAAGACTCACCCAACTGGCCCTACAGGAGGAATTCAGGTGCTGGCCCCTCCCCTACACTGTGTGTCCTGGCAACTGGGTGAATGTCAGCCATACAGTAGAACCCTAAGAAACACACAACAGACAGTTGAGACTAGTGGGATTGAAGAGATCAAAATATCAACAGAGAGGTGAAAAATGACAAAACAAAAACCAAAATGCAATCTCAAAGCACTAGCCCATTTGGAACAAGTACAAGAGTCAATGATATAGAAGATATTAAAAGTGACACACTTAAAGTTTCTGAAGAGGTAACGAGTGAAGCAAAGAAATAAATCCATGAGGATATAGAGGAACTCAGATCAGAAATAATCTCTCAGGTAAAAAAAGAAATGACAACCTTAAGGAAATTCTTAGTATAGCTAGAGAAGGCACAGATTAAAAGTACAGGAGCATAAGCAAATGATAGAAACCTTGAATGAACAATACAGGAAAGAAATAGAATGCATGAAACAGATTCAAAGGGATAGCCAGGAAATTAAAAATGCCACTGAAAGCTGGCAAAACTGCTTGAACAAAACTGCAGATAGACATTCAGACTTTGAAGATAGGATCGAGACTAGTGATCACAACAGAAAAGAACACTTAAAAATAACAAGAGACCATGAAATAACAATTAAACAGCTCCAAGATGATGCAAAGAAAAAAAATATAAGACTGATAGGTGTCAATGAAAATGCAGGAGTCAACACAAGTGTGATAAAAAATTTTGCAGAAGTAATAACAAAAAATTTCCCAAGCATGGAAACAGAATCTGACATACAGATAAGTGAGGCATATAGGACTCCTAACAGCCATGACCAAAATAAACCTACACCCAGACATATAATAATCAAGATCCCAGAAATTCAGCACAAAAATAGAATACAAAAAAAATAGAATACAAAGCTGTTAGAGAAAAGAAACAGGCTGCCTATGAAAGAAACCCCATTAGAATCATGGCTGACTTCTGAACTTCAAACTCTCAAGTCAAGAAGAGCTCAAAGTAAAATATTTCAAGTTCTGAAAGAAAAAACTGCCAACCCAGATTGATGTACCCTGCAAAGCTATCTTTCAAAATCAATGGAGAAATAAGATCCTTCCATGATAAAAAAAACAACTGAAGAAATTCAGGTCTATCAAACTAACTCTAGGAAGAGTACTGAAAGATACTCTAGACAGAGATAAAAATGATCACAATTCCCAGAACAACAACAGGAAGAAACCATCAGGCAGGGCAAACAACTAAACAAAGGGAAAAATCAAGGAACCAACAACAGGAAATAACATGTCAAAGATAAGCTAATACATATCAGTTATAACCATCAATGTAAATGACCTCAATTCAGCAAATAAAAGAAACAAATTGGCAGAAGGGATCAAGAAACAAGATTCAACAATATGCTGTGTACAAGAAACACATTTAACTAAAAAAAAAAAAAACTCATAGGCTGAAAGTCAAGGATGGAAAATAATATTCCATCCCACAGGAACCCAGAAAAAAGCAGGGGTAGCTATTTTGTTTGCAGACAATGTGATCTTCAAACCAAAAATGGTCCAAAGAGGCAAAGAAGGTCACTACATACTCATTAGGAAAAAAATTCAAGAGGAAGAGATAACAATCATAAATATATATACATCAAATATGGGAGCACCCAACTATATAAGACTATTAGTAGACATGAAAAATCAACTATGCAACAACACAATTTTAACAGGGTACCCCACTGTCACAAAGAGATAGATCAACTAGACCAAAATCCAGCAAAAAAATGACAGAACTGATTCAAATCTGTGACCAAATGGACTCAATAGACATTTACAGAGTGTTTCACCCAACAACATCAGAATACACATTCTTCTCAGCTATACATGGGACGTTCTCTTAAAATAAACCATATAATAGCCCATAGAACATGTTTAAATAAATACAAAGGAACTGAAATTATCCCATTCATATTATCTGAACATAGCGCACTGAAATTGGAAATTAAAGGCAAAAGAAGTTCCAAAAACCACATAAACACATGGAAATTAAGTAACACTTTCCTGAACAACCAATGAGTCACAGATGAAATTAAAAAAGAATTAAACAATATCTACAATTAAATGAAAATGCACATACAACATACCAGAACCTGTGGGACACAAGAAAGCAGTCCTAAGAGGGAAATAAATAGCATTGAATTTTCACATCAGGAAAACAGAACCAGCACAAATAAACAACCTAATGCTGTACCTCATGCTTCTAGAAAAAGAAGAGCAAGTCAAATTCAAAACTCATAGAAGAGAAGAAATTATAAAGATCAGAACAGAAATTAATGCAACTGAGACTAAGAAAACAATACAAAGAGTTAATGAATCAAGTTGGCTCTTTGAAAGAATAAACAAACTTGATAAACCACTAGCCAACCTTAACAAGAAAAGGAAAGAAAAAATTCAAATTCATGCAGTGAGATATCAAAAGGGTGAAATTACTATACATCCTGTGGAAATTCATAAAATCATCAATACCTACTTTGAAAATCTTTACTCACATAAACTGGAAAACACAAGACATACACAGATTCCTAGAAACATATGAATTATCAAAGCTGAATCAGGAAGGTATAAAAATTTTGAATAGCCCAATATCAATTACTGAAATTGAAAATGTCACTAAAAACTTACCAACAAAGAACAGCCCAGGTCCTGATGGATTCATGGCTGAATTTTACAAGAAATTTAGAGAAGATTTAATGTCAATACTCAAACTCTTTAAGAAAGTTGAAAGGGAACCAACTCTCACTAACTCATTCCTGGAGGCAAGCATCATTCTGATACCAAAACCAGAGAAAGACCAGCCAAAATGATGAACTACAGGCCAATATCCCAAATGAACATAGAATCAAAAATTCTAAATAAAATACTAGCAAACAGATTCCATCAAATCATCAAGAAGATTATACACCATATCCAAGTGGGATTCATTCCAGGAATGCAGGAATGATTCATCATATGCAAATCAATAAACATAATACACCACATCAACAGAACCAAAGATGAAAATCACATGATCATCTCAATAGATGCAGAAAAAGCTTTTGATAAAGTCCAGCAGTCATTCATTATAAAAAAACCCTACAGAAAATTGGAATAAATGGTCTCTAACTTAATGTGATAAAAGCCATCTATGATAAGCAAACAGCCAACATCATACTAAATGGACAAAAACTAAAAGCTTTCACTCTAAAATCAGGAACAAGACAAGTATATCCACTATCACCACTCCTTTCAATGTAGTTCTGGGGACATTAGCCAGAGCAATTAGACGAGAAAGAGAAATAAAATGAATAAGAATATGAAAGGAAGAAGTTAAATTATCATTAATTGCAGATGACATGATACTGTACATAGAAGATCCCAAAAATGCCACTAAAAAACTACTAGAATTAGCAAGCAAATTCAGCAGCATAGCTGGATACAAAGTCAGCACTCAGAAATCAATAGCATTCTTGTACTCAAATGACAAATTCACTGAGAGAGAAACTTTTTAAATAACACTTCCACCATAGTACCAAAAAAATGAAATACTTCAAAATCAACCTAACAAAGAATGTAAAAGATCTATATATTGAAAACTATAGTACTCTGATAAAGGAGATTAAAGAAGTGTCAGAAAATGGAAAGATATTCCTTGTTAAAGGAAAAAGGGACAGGAAGAACCAACATTGTGAAATTGACCATATTCCCAAAACCGTTATACAGATTTAATGCAATATTGGTCAAAATACCATTAGCATACCTTACATATCTAGAGAAAACATTCCTAAAATCATTTGGAAACAGAAAACACCTAGAATAGCAAAGGCAGTCCTGGGCAACAATGGCAAGGCAGGAAGCATCACAATTCCAGACTTGAAATTATACTGCAAAGCTACTGTGATAAAATCAGCATGGTACTGGCACACACACACACACAAAAAGACCCGAGGATCAGTGGAACAGATTAGAAGATGCAGACACAACTACAAAGACACTCAGCCACATTATCTTTGACAAAGGTGTCAGATTCACTGGAAGAAAAATAGCCTCTTTAATAAATAGTGCTAGAAAAATTGACTTTCCACATGGTGAAGACTAAAACTAGACTCTAGTCTATCACCATGCACTAAACTAAAGTAAAAATGGATTGAAGATCTAAATATTAAAACATAATCACTAAATCTATTGGAAGACAAGGGAGTTATAAATCTTGAAGATATAGGAGTAGGCAAAAAGTTCATGAACAAAATGCAAGCTGCACAGGAAATACTTCAAAGAATCAACAACTGGGATCTCATCTTATTAAAAAGTTTTTTCACATCTAAAGAAATCACCAAGAGAATGAAAGGAAAACCCACAGAATGAGAAAAAAGTTTATCCTACTGTCCCTTAGACAAAGGACTTCTATCCAGAGCATATAAAGAATTGAAAAACATCAGGCACCCCAAATTCATAGACCCAATTCAAAAATGGGCATCTGAGATAAATGTGCACTTCTCAGATGAAGAAATACGAATAGTAAATAAATATATGAAGAAATGTTCAACATGACTGGTCATTCAAGAAGTGAAAATTAAAACAACATTGAGATTCCACCTCACTCCAGAAAGAATGGCCGTCATCAAGAAATCAAAGGAAAACAAATGCTTGTGAGGCTATGAGGAAAAAGAAACCCTTCTCCACTGTTGGTGGGAGTGTAGACTGGTACAACCATTGTGGAAATCAGTGTGGAGATTCCTCAAAAGACTAGGATTGGAGGTCCCATTCAATCCTGCTATTCCCCTTCTGGATATTTTTCCAGAAGAACTGAAAACATCTTGCCACAGCAATGTATGTGCATCCATGTTTATAGCAGCACAATTTGTAATAACTGAATCTTGAAAACAACCCAAATGCCCATCAACCAAGGAATAGATAAAAAAGATGTGGTATTTTTATACAATGGAGTGCTACTCAGCTATAAAGAAAGATAAACTTGAGGCTTTTATAGGTAAATGAATGCAACTAGAGACCATATTCGTAAGTGAAATAAATCAGACTCACATGTAAATATCATATTTTCTCCCTAGTGTAAAAAACTGAAAGATTAAATAAGATCCAAAATACACAGCAGATATTGTGAAAGTTAAAGGTAAAGAAACTGCTCAGAAGGAAAGAACAACTGGGATAGGGGAAAGGAAAAAAGAAAGAAGGGAAAAGGTTATATGTCTATATATATTCATATATAAATATGTGTGTATATATACACACACACACAAGATAGATAACTATACTACTAATCTCTGTTAGTTCCTCAATAAGAACAGTTTGCGCTTCCGTTGTTCGATTGTTTGATCATTTTTATGCCTATATTTTGTAATCTGAATAACTATTTTGAAGATAACAATATGCAATTAAAAAAAAAACAAAGAAGTGCCCCACGTTGGATTGAAGTAGCTGGAGACTTACATCCCACTTCACACTACCACCTGACATGGACTGTCCTGGAAGAGGCACATTATTACGTGGGGTCACTGAGAAGTGGAGATGGACCCTGAACAGGGAACAGTTAAAGGCTGTCTGCCCTGTCATTACACTTCTCACAGATGGGCAGCAAATCCTTCCTCAGAGAGGCATTTAGATAAGAGGTAGAAAGGTAAAATAGGTAAGAAAGCTCCAGGCATCCTCTGATGTAACCAGGTAAGTCAACTCGCTATACATGCCTCATGTACCACTAACCAGGCCCAAAGTGAGAGTACTGTGCCAAGAATGTACAAATAAAGTGAAAGTACCAAGGGGGACTGTTACAGGTTGAAACCTGCCCAGAAAGCAGATTCTAAAATGGATCAGCTAGCAAGTGTTTTGAGGATTACCACTCAGGAAAAGGAAAAGAGGAGCAGAAGGAAAAGCTGGCCTTTCATGCAGCCTCAGCAAAGGCCAACTCCATGGTGCACTGAGGAGGGAGGTTACACACCCACAAAAACCAATCTTAGGATGTGCACCCCCTGGGAAGAGGATGTGGCTGTGGTTGAGATGGCATTGGTAACCCAGCACAATTTGGATGAGGGCTCACACCTGGGGTTTTCTTGCAGAAGCCCACCTGGCAATGAGGGGCAAAGTTCTGAAGTACACTATGGGGAACGCACCACAGCAACCACTCCTGAGTCTACTGAATTCATCTTAACTTTAATGTGACTCTTAATATTACTTTATTACTACTTTGCTTGTCATCCTGGACAAATGGGGAAAGAGAAAATGTGTTGGCACAGCATGCATAAACCAGGGCTATCCTTAAGCAAATCAGGAGAACGCACCCTATCAGGTTCAAGGCATGATTTCTAGAGAAAGAACAACTCACAGTTAACAGCCTGGAGGGTAGCTGTTGATCCACAAATCTTTTCAGCTGATTTACTGGGTTTCATTTAAATTCAAAAGGATTTGAGTAGATTATTTAATTCATTTTGTGTATAGTACTCTGAGCAGAGATGTTGTGTTTTGTAGTGTTGTCTTTCATTTCCAGAAGCTCCTGCTCTCCATTGAATCGATGTGTCTGCTGCCTGTCCTGATTACGCTGCAGACCCTACTGCCACCCAGAGCTGTCTGACTGCAGGTTCCAGCGTGCCCTGTGCATGATTATTTGGCCTCACCCTCCTTTGGGCTGTGAGCTGAGGATTTTTCACAGCAATTGTAAAACATAAAAACTCATCCCCACCAATCTTCACAAAGATCCCAGGGAGCCCAAGCTGTTCCAAATGAGGCACTTCTGCCAAAACATCACGGTAAGAGACTGGCGATCAGAGGGAGGCCGGTACATTTTGTTTCATTATGAACTCCAACCAGGGTTGAGAGAAGGTTAAAATACCTTTATTTAGCTTTCAATCATTGTCATGCCTGGTACACAGTGCTGTAGAATTGGGAAGGAAGAAGACACAGCAGGAGGATCCCTGGACTAGATGGGAGAAAGCCTGGGCCCTCTTGGCCCTGGTGTTCTCCACGAATTGAGTCTTACCTCATGCTCACCGTCTAGGGAAGAGTATGTGCTCAGAGAGGGGCTCAGAAAATGATGTTTCATGTTTCTTTATTTTTTCTTTCTGGGACATAGTTTGTATAAAGAAAGAAGAAAATAGACATGATAAAAAGCTAAGAAATTATTGAAGTTTTTATTCCATGTTGTTCATGCTCCCTCTGTTACCCAATACACAAGACTTTTTCCTAACATTGTACTTTGCAACCCAGGTCAGCAACCCAAGAAAAAGATTTTAAGTCTCCAACATCATTTATCCATCCTCGGAGATGATTCTGTTTGGATTTGTTTGGACATGTCTTCCCTCTTGGAGCCAATCTTATGTCCAGGAAAATAAAATATTGTGATCAGTCAGACCCAAGTATGGCTTTTCTGTTTGTTCTCTGCTCCCTGCTAGTCTGTTGGGTAAATGTCAAACCTTTTTTCTGTTCTTTCCTATGGTTCTTGTATATTTTATACTTTTTTGTATATGATTGTGCTGCATTTTGTGTTACTTCCTCAAATATATCTTGTAGTTTATTAATTTTTCTTTTGAGGTGGTTCTGATTAACTATTTAGCCTACTCTTTGAGTTTTTAAAATTTTAATGACTAAGTTTTAATATTTAAAGGTCATATGTATTTTGTTTCTGTTTTCAGTTGCCTCTTCTTTTTTCATAGTGCTTAGTATGCCTTTAATGAAATGAAAGCTCATTTTCATTTTCATTCTTATTTTATGATCTCTTCCTGATTGCTTTATCAACTACTCTAGAATTTATGCTGATATGTCTCCTGGTCTTTACATTTGCTGATTCTCCATTGGTGTTTTCATCTTATGTATGAGTTGTAAATTTTTCCTCCAAGCTCCTGCTGAATGGGAGTTGGTTTTTCTATGTAACTCATGCACTCTTCTGTGGCTCTGTTTTGTATTACATTTGATTGTACTTCTGGGATTCACTCATACTGGAGCAGTTTTATAATTTTCTTTTGGTTTGAGTTTATCGTACTGCTTGTGCACTGTGACTTCTAATCACGTATGTGATGCGGGGTTTCAGTCCTATGTAGGTTTTGTTTTCTACTCAGTTTCCCACAATTCCAAGTCCATTTATTTTTTATTTCCCAAGTTAGCAGACTGGTACATAGTGTCTCTCTCTGTCTCTGTCGGTCTGTCTGTCTATCTCCCCTTGTTGAACTTTTATTAGTTGTGTAAATTTTAGTTGATCCTTAGGATTTTCTACGTATCAGATCATGTCACTTACAATTTTACCTCTTCCTTTCTTATTAATGAAGTTTATTGCTATATTTTATGTACATATAAAGATCACATTCATAGTAAGACATTTGTGCTTGCACACGATATAACTTGATACTTTTTTTTCCCATTCCCTTATCCTCTCTCCAGCCCCTCTTCTCGCTCTCTTTTTTAACTATTAAATTAGGGCCACTATTTTTATTTATATACAGAGTTCCCAAATCAAAGGTAGTATATAATTACACATCAGGATTGGTAGGAATACCAAATATTATTTCACAATCACTACTACATGTTTCTATTTTTCTAGTTCTCTTTATTCAGACAGGACAGTCCTTTCAAGAACTTCACCTGCTGGATGGGGAAGTCTTGTTTCCTATTGTCTGCCTCTCATTACCCCTTGACTACATCACCATTTACATTCGAGGTAAAGCCTCTGATCTTGGCACCCATGCTCTTTGGGTTCTTCTCTTATCTGTTGTCAGGTACTGGTATGGTTTTGAGTTTTTTTTTTCTGTCTTCTCAATATTTCATTCTTTTCTTGTTCTTTCTGTTTTTTGGCCTTTTTCTTCATTCCTCCCCTCCCCTCCTATCCTTCCCCTCCCCTCTTATCCTTTCCTCTTCTTTCTTCTCCTTCTTTCTTCTGAATGTAGAATTCTATCATCTTATTGCTCTATACTTTTACCCAGCACTCCTATGTGTTTCCTAATGGAATTGATAGTGTCTGGGTGTGGTAGTGCTGGTGGCAGAAGCATGAGAGTCAATTCTGTTCATGTTGTTCAGTAATATGGTGTGATATTCAAAGAATGAGGTACATCGTGCCACTCCCTTAAAACAGTCTGTATGAGTGGAGCTTGCCTCCCAGTTCAACCAGAGCTCTTGCTACTGTTCCCTCTAAGTGGCCTTCTTGCCTGACAGATGCTCTTCTAGTTGCCCCTTCTGCTTGAAATAGTAGGCTCCTTAGTTTTTGCATGGCCATCTCCACTCTGCCTTGCAGGTAATGGAATTGTCACCTCCCTATAAAGGATTTCCTGATCATTGTATCCAAAGTAGGTCTGAGTCCTTCCCTCTCAGAATACCATGTGTCATAGAATATTTGAGATTCATTGCTATGCTATTTAATATTGTTATAATTTTTACTTGGTTATTTTGGAGGCCAAGATGATGAGATTGCTAATGGAAAGGAAAGAAATAATCAAGGATGAATCCAAGATGTGAAACAGCAAGTAAGAGAAGCAAGTGAGGATGGGGTTCAAAAATTCTGTTTCCAAAATGATTGCATTTGAGATTTTTGTTCTTCATCCCAATGGATAAATCAAGTGGGAAGTTAGATATAAAAGTTTGGATCTCAAGGACCATTAGGGATAGAAATGTAAGCTCAGATGTCATCACACATCTAATATTTAGGAAGTATTTAAAGTCACGCAACTAGATGTAGTACCCAGGTGGTAATATAGCTTATGAAACAATCACCAGTGTGTTGCAGTTACAGTTACAAGGTAGGTCACAGTTACAAGGTAATGTCCTTGAATGAATATTTGCACAATGTGAGAAAGGCTTTTCATCATGAAATTAAGTAACATTGTCAAAAATTTGTTTAATTACCTCAACTCTTGCTCCTTCTAGTCAAGTTTGAGGCATGGAACCTCCAGGGATGGCTGCTATGTCTTGTTGGAGGAAGATAAGTAAACTTGCATGTTTCTCCCTCTAACCTATTTGACCTCTCCAAACAAATGTACAGAATGATTTCATAAATATTGATTCTTGTCTCTTTACCCTTGGGGGTGGGTGTTGTGGGCTCTGAGACAGATAATGTATGTCTTTCCACCCTAAAACTCTAAGAAGGTGCATCTTCTCTTTAATCTCAGAGCATCCTGAAGATGGATTAGAAGAGATTTTCCCTCCCCTTGTTTTGAGAATAGAATTGAGCAACTTATTTATAGTTCCAAGGGCCAAAAAAACATTGCTAAAATTCTTCAAATGATTTAGTCCAAGGTGGGAATTCTGCTCTGATGTTTTGAGATAGGTGATAAAGTTGAAAAATAGTCAACTATGGTCCTGGTAATAGAATGAATAGGCTCTTCGTCTGCTCCAGCTTCCTTGAGGCACAGATCACCATCTTGTTTTTAAAACTAACTTACTTACTGATCTCATTGTCTTCCAGACTTATTCAGGATACAAAAGTTTTGCCCAGTCTGTGTGACTACAACTGTGCAATATATCCATGTCAAAATAAAAAGTTTCATAACCATCTTGTTCAAGAAGTAATGAGAAGTATTTAAAAATTCACGTTTTCATTGATCTTTTGTTATGAACAGGACTAAAGTTCTAAATGAGATGCATTTTGTATAATACATGTGGTTCTCCATGCTGAAATTGCTGTTGTTTTTGTCATTCTGATTTGTTTGGCAGATATTTGGAAATTAAACAATAAAGAATAAGTTGCAGTACACAATACTTCATTTTTGGAAGCAACCAAAATTCTCAGGCATTGATATTAGTATATTCATCTCCACAGGTGCCCAGAAATGAAATGAAATGTCACCTACAGTAGTAGACACACTTCATTACTATTATACCCCAAACTTTTTTTTCCAGTGAAATATTTTGTTAAAATTAAATGAAAAACCAAAACCTGCTCAATGCTTATTCAAGCAGCTTTAATGGGTTTTAGAAGGGAGCACAACCCTGACAATTCTTCCATGGATGTTTTACTATGCACAGGCTGACTGTTCAAAGAACATTAAACTATAGCATTTTGCCCTCATGTTTTTGGCTGTGTGTTGAATCAATTGAATTATAAGTTATAAATTTATGCTCAAAATCTCTTAGAAAATAGGTTTTGTTTCTATTTATAGATACAGTATGTACTTCTTGAAAGTTGTCCCTTTCAGAGAGTCATTCTTTCCTTTCTCACCATCTAGTTGTTTATTTAACAAATATTTATTCATGTATCATGTTACTGTGTTTGTTCTTGGGGGTGACAATTGTAAGTAAGATACCAAAAGTCTCTATACCCTTATGGAGTTTGCAGTTTAGCCAAGTAGATATATGATGGCAAAACAAAAGTAACCACAACTTCTCATCCTTGTGATATGTTTACTATTTTCCAGATACCGTTTTAGTTGAGTTCATGTATTAACTGTATTAATCACTACAATTATATGTACTTAATTATTACATAAAATGGGAAGATGTTATGATACAGTTTCCATTGTTTACCCCATTGTTTTGGAAAAAAGAGGCAAAAAGAAATTTTCAGTAAATGCCCAAGGTCATATTACTAGGAATTGGTACTAACAATACAAGTTTATGAATGCTATGCTATAGGAAGTTCAGGATATTGTGAAAGCATGGAATAAGACTCCTCATCTTTTATCTCAGCTATAATAAAATAAAATAAAAATAAAAAATTGAATAAGAGATATAAACAATAGCATTTATTTTCTAACACTCTGGAGGCAGGAAAATTCAAGATCAATGTTGTCTTAGTTACTTTACTCATTGCTGACACAAAATGCCCAACACCCAAAATTAAATGAGGAAAGGTTTATTTCACTCACAGTTTGTAGAGGTTTCAGTCCATAATCAGCTGCTCCAAGGCAGAGTGGCAGAGAGGCAACAGTTCATGGTAGTGAAAGATACAAAAGCAATAAGAGCAAAGGGGAGGAGCAAACCTCTTTTCCCCCCTTATATTACAGGCAGGCTACCCACCCTAGGGTGGCTGTAGCACTCACACCTCCAATCACAGCAGAACACAATGAGCCAATCACAAACTCTAGATTTAGCTGCCTCTAAAAAACCCACCCTCCATGACCACATGAGGCTTCAGGGGGACATTCAAACACAAATCATAACAAAGGTTAAGCAGTGTGGGGCTTCTGGTAAGGGTCTTCTTCAATATTTGTAGGCAGCTGCCTATTTACTTTGTGCTCAAATGGTGTATGGGGGGGAGTGAAGTTTTTGGTGTCTTTATTTTAAGTCATTTCTAGATTTCTTACAATACCTAACACAGCATAAATGCTGTGTAAATAGTTACTACTATATTGTGTTGTTTAGGGAATAACGATGAGAAAAATGTCTGTACATGTTCAGCACAATCATTTTTTCCAAATATTTTATTTTGCAGTTGGAGGAATCTGTGGATGTGGGCCTAATGATATGGAGGGCTAACTTTGTAGCATTTTTATATGTGGTGGCAAACATGTCTATATGTGAGTATATGTACATGTAAATACTGAGAAGTGTGTGTATGCAAATGAACACTTGTATGTGTATGGGAGACAGCAGTAAACTTTTCTGCCATTTTCAGATATATAAGACGTTCTACTTACCTCTTTGTAAAGTATATGTATTATTTGATCAGGTGAGGGGAAGTGTTGTTTACAATTCCACTTTATGTGTGCAGAAACTGAGGTCAAGTTTCTTCTCCATGGCCATGCATTTGGTGTGTGGCTGAGCTTAGGTAAGACATACACTGCAGACCTCTGCTCCTGGGTTGATGCTTGTGCTCTGTCCCATGGCTGCCTGGTGCTGTCAACCTTTTGCTGGGTGCTTGGTCTCAGAAAGAGATATTCATTCTCTGCAGTGCCCTCAGCTGACATTTCATTTTGTTTTCTTGCCATCTATGCTCATGAACCACAGTGGAGAATGTCTCGGTGCATTTTTGAAGTATTGATTTCCAGTCAGCCCCATCCCAAAGACCCTACCGCACACCAAATTCTATTTGCCTCACTTCAGCTCACTGCACACTGCTACTGGAGAGCTGCTGGTTTGCTCTCACTCTGCTTTTGTGCACACTGACGGAGCTTTATACAATTTCCAGTGCATCAGGGCTAGGAAAATAGCTGAGTTTAAAAATATGGATAATTATATGTGTGTGTGTATATATATATATATATAATTTTAAAGGGTATAAAAATAATGAAAACAATATAGAATTTCAAAACAAGATTATAGGAAATTAACAATGGTGATTATGTTGCATATTATTGTCTTCAAAATAGGTACTCAGATTACCAGATACAGACATGCAAAACTGATCAAAAAATATAAGCACTAACTGTTCCTTTCAGTAAACTAATACAATGAGTAATACAATTATTTTAGCTATCTGGTATATATATATGTAGTTTTTTTCCCGTTCCTTTTTTCTACTTCCCCCATGTGGTTCTTGCCTTTTGGGCAGTTTCTTTCCCTTTCACCGTAGCTATTGTACCTTTTGTATCTTATCTATTCTTTTAGTTTCTCATAGTAGGGAGATAATAGGATGTTTACACATGAAGTCTGATTTATTTCACTTATGAATATGGTCTCTAGTTGCATCCATTTACCTATAAAAGCCTCAAGTTTATCTTTCTTTATAGTTGAGTAGTACTCCATTGTATAAAAATACTACATCTTTTTTATCCATTCCCTGGTTGATGCGCATTTGGCCTGTTTCCAAGATTTAGCCATTACAAATTATGCTGCTATAAACACTGGTGCACATATACTGCTGTGGTATGATGTTTACAATTCTTCTGGGAAAATACCCAGAAGGGGAACAGCTGGGTGGAATAAGACCTCTAATTCTAGTTTTTGATGGATCTCCACAGTGATTTCTATAGTGGTTGCACCAGTCTACACTCCCACCAACAGTGGACAAGAGTTTCTTTTTCCTCACAGCCCCATCAGCGTTTGTTATTGAATAATTTTTTGATGATAGCCATTCTTTCTGGAGTGAGATGAATTCTCAGTATTGTTTTAATTCACAGTTCTTGAATGACCAATACTGTTGAACATTTTTTCCTATATTTATTTGATATTTGTATTTCTTCATCTGAGACGTATGTATTCCTCTCAGATGCCTACTTCAGACTGGGTCTTTGAATTTGGTGGGGCCTGATTTTTAAAAATTCTTTTTATGTTCTAGATAGATGTTCTTTGTCTGAGGGACAGTTGACTAAAAATTTTTCCCATTCTGTGGATTTTCTTCTCACTCGGTTGTTGATTTCTTTTGAGGTTTTCACTATATTTTAAAAATTAAAACAATCTTCTTCTTATATGTAGAAATATGTACATGTGTGTCATTTCATATAAATCCATATATTTTAAGTATGAAGTCTTGTTTTAATTTGCCCTTATCCATTCTTTCTCCAGGAACATCAATTTCTACCTCCATATACAAGGTAGTGTGTGCCCTTCCAAGTACTTTCCAGTACTCATGAAATCATAGGCAAATATATATATACAAAACCTTAAACTATGCATATGTGTGTGTTTACAAAGCCAAATTATTATTTTACAAAATAAGTTTGTATTGTTATTGTATATATAGTATTTCATATTGCTTTTTCATGCAACAAGACATTGTAAGTATTTCCCTAGGTCAATTGTAAGAGCTGTAGGATATTTTTAATTAAAAAATAAAAATTTAAGACATGCACAAATATGGAGAAAACAATATGATGAGTCCCCATTACCTAGCACCTGGTTTCAACAACTATTAGCATTTTTGCTTATCTTATTTATCTGTCCCACCTGAATTTTTCATTACTTTTTGCTGGAATACTTAAATGAAAATTCCATATTTTATCTTCCACATGTCTGCATACAACCATAACAAAGATATGGGAATTTTTAAAGCACCATATGAAATTATACCACTATCAACTATAACATAATTTATCATAATTCTTTAAAATTATCCAACACCTAGACCATGTTTAAATCACTCTTATTTCCTCAAAAATGTTTTCCTATAGTTAGTTTGTTCAAATGAGGATTCAAAAGCTAAAGAATACATTTACTTGATATGTCTTTTAAGTCTCTTTGAAATGTATAACCCTGTCCCTTCCCATTTCATACCTTCATTTGTTGAAGAAATTAGATTATCTTTCTTTTACAATTCCCCACCTTCTAGATTCAACTTACTGTGTCCTCATGGAAACATCACACACTCTTCTACTTGGTGCTTTCTTCATCTGTTTTGTTGACTTTAAAAAGGACAGACTAGATACAGGCGCAATTCTCTTAACTGAAGTACTTAATAGATGCTGCTATGTTCTTTTCCACATTGGGAGGAACACAATGTTGGTCAGTCTGCTTTAGATGATACTGAAGTTGGTCTCTGGGTTTAAGTGGGGTCAGCTTCAACTTTCTAGTATAAACTTTTTCATCAACTTTGACCAGTTGGACTTGGCCTTCAGTTATGAACATTACCTACATCTATTATTTCAGTCAGAGTTGAAAAATGATGTTTTTCCAAATCTATTAATCTTTCTGTGTTTATTAGTTGAAATTCTTCTATGAAGAATTCTCCCTTATCAATCATTGGTAACCTTGAAGAAAAGTTTGTATAGAAAAGGAGGAATAAAGACATGATTCTTTTTGTTTCTCAATTCTTGAGAGAATGAATTGGTTCTCTGGCAACCTTCAATGGTGATTAATAATATTTTTGTACCCATAGATTTTAAATACATATATTAGATATGTTTTGGTGAGAGTTTTTATTCTATTTGATCCTCAGACTGCCCCATATGTGGCAAGTAGGATTTGCTTTTTTGGTTTCATTTGACCAAACTCCAGTGGGCTGCCTCCTTAGTTTCTGGCTCAATAAGATGACCTAGATTTACCTAGTATATTTTCTACCCTGGACCTAGACTGAGGCATATCTCCATTGAGGACTGGTTCCTTTTACTGCCCAATGATAGAGTCTTGTTTTTAGAAGTTAATTGCATTTTAAATAGCTCTATTGTGATCCAGAATATACCATGAAATATTTAACACCTCCATTGCTAGCATTCATTTTGCTTCCAATTTTCCATATCCTATCTTTCAATTGCATAATCACTTTGAAGGTTTTGAGAAAATTGTCTAGGAAATTTATTATGACCCTTTTCTAATTAGCAGAAATTTTAAGATTGAAGACTAATATGCAGATACTTGAAATTCTCAACAGAAATTCTGATAATCCAATAGTTCTTGGACTACAGAAAAATAACTTCTTCAGCTGGGATGAGAATTTCTCTTTTGCTTCCTGGAGCTTATTTTTAATAAGATGAGTGATGATTTCCTCTCTGTCATTCCTCTCTTGCTTGGATAGATGTTCTCTTCTGTTCTTCAGGGATTTTAGTAGCAACATATTTTCTTCTTCCTTTTTCTAACTGTACTTCTGGCAACAGGAATATGTTAGCTCTCCAAGTCATAGAGCAGCTTGGGCCTCTCATAAGCTCCATACAACTTTGGATGGAAGTGCAGCTGTGTACCATATTGGCAGAACATTTTATTCTCACAGAGAGCATTCTGCTTTCTTGATTCTGTATTTTATGTTTTTGCCAACCAGTGGACAGTGTTCAATAGAGGAAACACAATTTATTGAGAGCTTTAAGATCTACAGCAATAACCATTCCTGGCTGGTTGCAAAGTTACCCAAATGCATCCTGCTATATAACCCTGATTTTCAAGTTCATTGTAAATTTACAACACTATAGGAACACTGCCAATTGTCCCTTTTTTCAATAGTTCCATAAAAATGGAAGCTGCTAGTAATGCTCTTAATGCTTTTTAATAATGCTTATCAATATCCCAAAAAAGAAATTTGTTGAAGTTTAATATACATTACAGAAAAATACAAATAAGTGTATGGCTTAAAGACTTTCTACCAACTGAATACATTCATAAAACTTTTTCTTGGATCAATAAATAGTACATTATAAGCCCCAAGAAGTCTCTTTATATTCCTTTCAGCAAGTATCTTCCATTTTGCCTCTAATAACCATCATTCTAATCTCTAAAATCACAAATTAGTTTTGTCTGATTTTGTATTATATAAATGGAAGTATATATTATGTTTTCTTTTCTAGCTGGCTTCTCTAAATATTTGTGATATTCAATCATATGACTATGTATAATTATAAACTGTTCATTCTAGTTGTTGCAAAGTACCTATGAGTTGTCTACTACAATGCATTTATCCATTCTCTGTTGATGAACATTTGAGTAATTACAGTTTGGGGCTATTACAAATAGTGCTGTTATAAATATTCTCACTCTAGTACATGCATGTGCTCAATGTATATTTGCATCTCTGTCGGGTATTCATCTAAAAGAGGGATTTATAGTCTATATTGCATATTAGATAATACTACATAATTTTCCAAAGTGGCTATGCCAAACCAAATTCGCACTACCAGTGTGCGAGAGCTATGCGTGACAGACATGCTCACCAACACTTGAGCTTTTCCATCTTTTCATTTTTATGTGTTTACTTTTGTGTTTAAAAGAATTTCCGTCATGCAAAAAACTTTTAAGTGTAGCCTCTAAGTTCTGTGTGACACACATCAGTGTATATAGGATAGACTAGACTTGGCCTCTAACAACATCCTAATTTATTTTATAAATGATACAAAATGAACACATGTAGTTTTGCACATCAAAGGAGAAGGAATATATGGGTTTGGTTACTTTAGAGCAGTCAACTGTTTCCTAGTGATGTTTAATATTGCATAAATTTTGTGACAAAAATAAAGATAATAAAAGAGAAGTATCCCCAAATACATTACTATAAATAATTCCTAGAATATACTAATACTCATCTATAAACATGAATTTTATATGGCTTCAATCATTCGACATAATTTCTTATTGTAATTTTTTGAGATAAATAATGTATTTGAAGTATTCCTTCATGTTGTTTAAATATTTTCTCATTTTATGTTAAAGTTGCTTCTTTTTTAAAATTTTTAATTTTTATTAGCACTTCCTCACAGTATATAATGGTTACATTCACTGTGCAGAATTAGTACATGTACACAACGTATCTCAGTTCCTTTTTTTCTCCTTCCTCTACACTCTCTGTTAAAGTTGCTTCCAATGTTTTACTATTCTACAGAAGTCTGTAAAAAATATCATCATCAGGTTACTCTTTCCTTCCTCTTCCTCTTCCTCTTCCTCCTCATCCTGCTTCTTCTCCTTCCTCTTTTTTTTTCTTCTTTTCTTTATTCTCCTTTTTCCTTTTTTTCTTCTCCTCCTTCTTCTCTTTGAAAAAAAGTAAGTTCTTTGGGTGGAAGTCCTAAGAACAGTATTACTGAATAGACACTTGCTGGGGTTTTTTTGTTTTGTTTTTAATTTATCATATACTTTTCTTTTTAAAAGGCTTTTCACAGTTTATACCGGAGGAAACCAACTTGCTTAGAAACTACACATACTAAATTTGATTTTTTTTTGTTTCACTGTTTAATATTTTGATACAGGGTCTCAGTATGTAGTTCAGTTTGGTCTTGAACTCAGCTGATCTTGAACTCCTCCTGCCTCAGCCTCCCAAGTACTGGATTAGCAAGTATGTGCTGCCACATCCAGCTCCTCACAATCGCTAAACTTGACTTACAGCAACTAATGCTTTGCTTGGTTCACAAAAAAATAAAATGTGCAGCAGATTGTAGGAGTAAATTCCTAGCATTTGAAAGATTTAATAATTGTTGCTCAGTTTTATTTATACTAGCCAAATCTGGAAACAACTGAAATTTCCACCAGAGAGCAAATGGATAAATAGATTTTAGAATAGCAGAATACTGTGTAGCAACTAAAAGGAATTATTGATATACATAAGACAATATCCAATTTATTTTATCTAATTTATTTCACAATTTACATGGGTGAATTGTGAAATAATTATACTGAGAGAAAGATGCCAGAGGAAAAGGAACGTACTGTGATTTCATTATTTAAACTCTGTAAAACGCCAACTAGTCAGAGTAAGACCAGATCAGTGGTTGCCTTAAAACATGGGGTGGGGATGGAGTATGGCAGGAGGCAAGGATTGTGAAGGACACACAGAAACTTTTGGGATTGATGGCTATTTACTATCTTGATGGTGATGATAATTTTATGGGTTTATACGTGTGTCACAATTTACCACCTGGTTCACTATAAATATGTGCATTTCGCTGTGCATCAATTACACTCCAATTAAATTGTTTTAAAATAAAATTTACTGCTCCATATTTCTAACTCTTTAAGATGAAAAAGAAAATGAGCATTAATTATTGCTAATTATTGTTAAGCAGAATAGTGAGTTTAAGAAACATAATTAAATCTACTGTCCTATAGAATCATAATGACAGGAATTCATGTCCATTTTACATGCCCTAAAATGATATGTTCAAGTCTGGGAGCTTCTAAATAGAATCCTATTTGGAAATAGGGACTTTGGGTGGGGGGGCATGGCAGGGGGATGGGTGGCAAATTGGGAAACTGTATCATTAGAGAAAAAAGAGAGGATATACAAACAGACACACAGAAAAAACACTGTGTGTAGACGCATACAGAGATTGAGTGATGCAGATATAAGCTGAGGATCACCAAGAGGTGCTGGGAGCCACCAGAAGCCGGGAAGACTGGAGGAAGAATTTGTCAATAGAGCTTGCAGAATTGTCCTGCTGATTTTGGTGTTGTAGCCTCTAGAACTATGAAATAAATTTCTCTTGTCAGTCACAGACATGATTGTTACACTAGTCCTTGTTAACTAATATACAGCATATTATGCTTTTACTAGCTAATATACTATAATTCAAATAAAGTTAGTGATAACAACAAAGTGGAAAGTACAAAATATCTGTACCATAGAACTGGATGTCTGTGATGAAACTTTGTATTTCATACAAAATTTCATCACAGACATCTTTTGTTTTCGTTTCTACATCTTCTGAAGCCAAATGTTACCATTTATATCTTCGTGTTAATATACCAACACATCAGGTCTCAAAGCACAGTCTATGGACTCTTGGCATTCCCTTGGACGATTCTAGGGAGTCTCTGAGGCCAAATGTATTCTCATTTTGTTTTTTCTCACTGCATTGACATTGGCGGTGATAATGCAAAAGCCAAGGCAGGTCAAACTGCTGACATCTGAGGATACAAAGCAGTACCACAAACTGCACTAGTGGCCATTTTAGTCTTGACCTCCATGCACTGGTAGAAAACAAAAGGCAAAGATTTTCACTTAAGAATGACTTCAATAAAGCAGAAAAATGATTAATTTGATTAAATCTTGATCCTTGAATACACATCTTTTAAAAATTCTGTGTGATGTTATGGAGGGTACAAAGCACTCTGTTGCATACAAATGTAAAAAAAAGAAATGATCCAGCATGATTGATTTTTGGCTGAACTAGCAGCTTTTCCCAAGAACACCATTCTTATTTGACAGACAAACTCTGGTTATTCTAATTATTCAGACTTGAGCATGTAGCATGGCCCTGCATGCTCAGAAATTCTTTAAAAACAACCACCCAAGTGATTCTGTTTTCTTTACTGAGAATGACATTTCTTATTAAAACTTAAACCCAGGTAAATGCCAAGAAATCATAGGGATGTGCCTAAAGACACATAGAATAAATTATTAGACATAGATCTGGAAACCAGGTACCCTTACTTCCAACCCACTGCACCTCCCATTCCACCGCAGGAGATGCGTGGCTTTCATATTTCACGCTTCCTCTCCTTGTGATAGTAAGTCAATGCTGCAAAAGAAAGAAACGCCAGGTGCAAAAACTGACAAGTCAGATATTACACAGCCACTTAATTTTTATTTTGTAATTTTCACAATCTGAGCAACCAAGTAGAATACATAAAGAAGATAATAAAATATAGCATAATAAAATTCATTTGACCAAGAATATAGGTGCCTATGTTTTTGTCTCCAACTCAGTTTTGTTTCATTTTAATGTCATTTATTTTCTGGGTCCAGCACTCGCTTTGACAAAAGCTGCATTGAGTTGCAAATTGAGACATGGTGCACAGCTTCTATGATGAAGGAATTCAGAATCTATCCCATGTAAGGCCTTGAGGGCAGAAAGAAATGCTGAAGGAAAACACGTCTCAACATTGCTATGTACAGATGAATGCCTGAAATAAATATTAACTGTTATTTCTGCAAACTTTCCCACTGTTTTATATACTTCATTTCCCCCATTTGTGAATCTGCAATGTGTTCCAACAACATTATAGGCTTCTGCTCATGATGAGTCTTCTCAGCATGGGCTGGGTCAGTGTTTGTAACTCAGCTGGCTGGTGCCAGAGTGGAGAGCTCATCTGATTTGATTCCACCCCAGGCACTGAAGGATTTTCAAGATTTTCCTCTTAATATTTGGCTTTACTTGATAATCCTAGAGCATGCTGGGAAATCTCAGCAAGAGGAAAAATTTAGTAACCACAGGGAGGCCTGCTCGGAGGGCTGTGGGTAAGTATGAAAGCTTATGACTGTGACTACTAATGACTCTTGAATGTTCTGCTCATCACAAAGTTTTCCTTCAGTATAAAGTGTGTAGGCTTATGTGGCAGAGGACATTTAGAAAATGTAGCCATCCCCAGACATACAAATGTATGAGCGAGTCATTTTCAAAGAGAAATTTCACTAGTCAGGAGTGTATGTGGTACCATATGGTTCAGCTTGCAACTTAGAATTTCAAAAGCAGGAGTTGACAAGGGGTTGCATGGGGTTTTTGCCTTGTGTTTTCAATCATTTTTGTTTCCTATTTTTTGACTACTGACCTTGCCCTTGGCATATGTAGCGTAGCAAACATGCTATCTACTTCTGATCAGTGTTGGAAAAAGTGACTCAGAAATAGGCTCAGTAGCCAAAAAGGTGACTAAATTCCAAGAACTTGAAGATTTTCTTTCTGCAAGTCAAATTCTTATGTACTCTCTTTTTGATTCTGTTTGTCCCTTTGTTTTTGTTTGTTAGTTTATATGTGGTTGCTAAGACTTTCCGTCTTGGAGATGTCTAACAATAGGCTGGATGTTTGCTAGGTCTGGATGCTCCAGATGTGAGCTGCCTCTGAGGTGGAAAAGGAGCGAATGGAGGCCTTGCACTGTGAAGGGGATGGGGTGAGGAGGGCAAGCTTTGCAGGCTGGGTGACAATGCTCTGTGGAAGTCTGTTCCTTGACAGACTAACCTTGCTGAACATGAAGCAGGTGTGTGAGGTGTCTGACAATAGCTGACATCCAAAGAATCTAGCCAGGAGTGGTGTGTGTACAGCAAGTCCCATAATTACAAGCAGCTTATCTCATGGCCTTCTTACCTATAAAGCCTCACTCACAGCAGCTAGGATGACTCTATAACCCCAGCTTAATTTAATTGAATTATGTTCACATTTATTAAGGTCCAACTAAGAAAAATGCAAGAGGTTGAGTATAATTAATCCCTGTGACTTAGGTTATCCCCATTTTAAATTGTAGGAAAACAGTATCAGAGACAGCAAGTGCTTTATCCAAGTTCATACAACTGGTTCTTGTCACATATCTTCACTTCCATGAGACATAACGTTTTCCTTTCTGTTGCAAAAATAAAATCTCACGTTTGGGTCAGTTGGACAGTCAATGAATTCCACCTTTTCTATGATTTTGGTTTTTTCCTGGCAGGACATTTGGTGAGGAATGATATTAGATTCATGGGAACCTTGGGAAAGCTATGAAAGTTGTCCCAGGGTAGCTATTCTGAGACTGTAATTCATGTCTGCTTTGGGGCACCCATGACACCCTCTGTAAAATCTCTATCCAGTGATGCTCTTTTCTCGTAGAATCATCAATGGAAAAAGTCCATAGCTGTTACAACATAATTGTTTGGAAACTCTCAATGTTGGCATAATATCTTTGTTTTATTATTTTAATTCACGGCTCCACAGGCCTCTGTCTCAACAAAGTGGGGATGTCTTCTTTCACAGTCTCAAGTTCTCATGATGCCTGTAAATATAGAAAGAATATGCCCTGCCTCACTAAATATAGAAAGAATATGCCCCTCCTCACTGTATGAAGCTGTCTGTGTCAGACGTGGCAGGTTGTCTTGTCTGACATCTGCACCAACTTCATTCTTGTCTGCTATTCTGTGCTACATTTACCAGGCATCCTTACTGTGAAGGATCTAGATATAGTTTAAGTTCTACCAACCAGATGTAAATTCTATGGCCCAAGTGAAGTAGCCACCACTCACTCTTTTGAGTCTAAAAGAGGTAAAGTAACCATGGAGCCAATAATTCTAGGCAGGTTCCCAATTCCCAGACAGCAGATAGTGCTGATAAAATGTTGTGTTCTTGAAGTTGTTGATTCCCTAGGATATAAATCAGGAGGATCGCCATGGAAAGAGAATGAACATAAATAATGTCAAAGAATAGCCTCCTATGATCATGGGGGACTGGCTGGCAGGTCTAAAATGTGTAGGACAGACCAGAGGCTGGAAACTCAGAGGTGAGTTGATGTTGCAGTCTTGGCTCTGAAAGCTGCAGAGAGAGCAGGCTGGAAACAGAATTTGTTACTCTGCTGAGACAGAATTTCTCATTCTCTAGAAAAATCTAAGTTTTTCTCTTGAACACCTTCAACTGATTGGATGCTAGATTTCACCAAATTCGTGTACATTTTAAGACAAATTGTAGTTCAATTCCCAAGATCCTTTTCTGGAATTTTCCAAGTATACTTTTAAATTAGTAAAAATATAAATAAAGAGCAAGGTAAAAGATGATAATAGAAAAAAGGGAGATGTATCTTTTACAAAAGAGAAAGGAATCAAGAGATGAAGAGAGGTGGAAGGGAAGGTGGAGGAAAGGGATAAAAAGAGAATTAATTAAACTTTCTATTTCTTCTGGGCACAGTCTTTCTGGGCAATTCCCTTGATGTTGGTCTGGCTTCGAGGTTGGCAGTGTGGATCCAGGAACATTACAGATAACTTTATAATGGTGTTTATCTGACAGTAGTTTGAAGACCATTTCTATTGAGATCACACGGTGGGAGTAGACTTTGTAGAATACCTCACCTGACTGATTCATCACTTGTGGAGCATGAGAACCAATGAAGCTGCATTTCCAGTTCAATCTTATATAGCCAGGTTTTGTTGCTACTGCCTTACCAGTTTGTGTGACCCCTAGAAATTCTTATCCTTTATCTTCTGTAGTGACCACCTTCTCTCATGGAAGGACTCACTGGCCTGATATGAATATATCATCACTCTGTTACATTAATGTTTATATTGCTGGCATTTCAAGAAAATCATATGCTGAGAGAGTAACTATATAACCTTGGTAATTAAGAATGGAATTTCACTTTTACATCATAGATAACCCCAAAGTCTCATCTGTTTTTAGGTATAAATAAAGCCACTTAATGTTTCTAGCCCAAATTTCACTGACTTATGGCCACACCTACATAAACCAAGATCTTAGTTTTTCTGAGAGGTTTTAGGAGCTGCCTCACAGGTATTCTCAGTCATGCTTTGCTGTGCTTTGAAACTGGTTCATGTGTGTTGTTTTTGGAATATTTCATGTTGTGCCTCACCAAAGCTGATGACCTTCCTGAAGATATTAAAATTCAATTAACTATTGAGCACAGAAATCCAATTAACTGTGTGGCAGAGAAGTGGGGTGGGTGTTTCTTACCTTGATTCTGTGTTTTATTTTATTTTTTCCATATAGGCAAACCTCCTTGAGGTTTCCAAAGTTTGTAATGAAATTTTTCATTCCATTTCTGCAAGTAACTCCTTTCTCTAACATCCAGTTCCCACAAATACATTGTATGCTCCAAACAAAACTTTTGTGCAAAATTTTATCCTTGTGGACCCCTTTGCTAATTCCTCATATATGCTCAGCCCTGACCGAAGCTCAGTTTTAACTCAGTTCCAACACATGCACATTAGGTTTCTATTATGTATTAGGTCATTCTGCAAATCCAGTGATTTAAGAACTACTAAAGAGAATCCCTTGAGAGAGCTTTAAACTAACTTCTGAGGTTAGGATAGATTGTCAGAATGAGACAGCCTGCCAGAGTTTGGATCTTAAGTGTCCCCTAAAGGTCTGTGTAGTAAAGGCTTGGTTCCCAGCATGGCACTTTTAGGAGGTAGAGAGAATGTTAGAGGTAGAAGCTAAGGGAAGGTCATTAGGTCATTGAAGCCATGCCTTTGAAAGGGATTATGGGACCCTGGTCCTTTCTCTTTCTTTTGGTCCTTGGCCATTAGATAAGTAGTTTCCACTACCATATACTCCTGTCATAATGTAGTGCCTTGCCACAGGCCTAAAAGCGAAGAATCTACCTGAACATAAACTGGAGTCTCTGATACCATGGACCAAAGTAACCCTTTTCTCTCTGTAGCTTATCTCAGGTATTTATAGTAATGGAAAGCTGACTAACACAGAGCCCAGATGGTACTTGTGGCAGTTAGGGAGGGGTGTTAACTCACTCAGTCTGCGATCTGTGCAGAGGATTGGTGGCACACACTTCTGTGTGTGTCTGGGTGGGTTCTAGAGGTGTGACCTTGTGGCCTTTGTCTGGTCTCTAGCCACTTCTTCTCTGACATTTTTCCCCTGCTCTGCTTTCCAACAGCTATTAACTAAAGATCTTTGCCCCACCACACCTTCCTGCCAAGATATTTCCACTTTGGAGTCAGCTAACCATGGACTGAATCCCCTTAAACTTTGAGCCAAATTAAATGTCTCCTCTTTTAAATTGTGGGTGTCAACTATTATGTTTAATGACTTGAAAAGTAACTAATACAGTCACAATTCTGAAAAATTTTGTTTTTCCTTTAAAACAAAACATCTGATATTTGAACTATAGAATATAAAAGCAAAGAAAGAAGCAGAGCATCGAACCAGATGTAGAATTTAGCATGCTAAATGGAACCCATTCTCCCCTATCTTCCTCCTCCCTTACCATAAAGTGCCAGCTGTCACTGAAAGTTACTTCCAAACCAATTACCATTCCTTTATCAGAAAAGATTATAAAACCTTAACAAAAGAATAGATGATGGGATGCCACTGATTCCTCTGCCTCTGGAACTCCTTTGAAAGGAAGGTGCATCTTTGCAGAATTATTATTATCAATCAGCCTTTATTGCTTCAGTTTTCTTTATTGCATTCTAACACACAAAGTAATGAAAACATATAATAAAGAGAATAAAACACGTAATGCATCACTGTGCAGATATTGCAATCATAGCAAATCCAATGTAAATGCCCTACAGGGAATACTTGAGTCTTCCAATACATTGCTAACAGTTTTCATGATACTACAGTACGTTATTTATCTACTAAAGCTGTCATGCTCTGCTAAATATCATGCCAGTATCAACCCCAAATAGCACTATTCCTTCCCATCCTCCAAAGGGGAGGCATATTTCTCTTCTGCCATTGATTTTAATGTTTGCAATGAGTGGCTCCAGCTCCTGAATAATTAATGCATAATGATTACTAAGCTATGGCTAGTTTACTATTCTAGCTCCTTTGGTCTTTGTGATGTTGCTTGCTTTAATATGCACTTCACATATGAACCAAGAGGTAGTAAAAACCGTTAAGAAGACATAGAGCTCAGTCAATAATAATTTAGAGTCTGGGCACATCCTGTGCTTTTATTCTTGACTCTCAAGCCCCATCTGCTGCTCATGCCCTGACTTGATCTCCCTTTTGCAAATGCTTGCCTGATGGCAGTTTTTGCTCTGTTTACACTTACTTAAAAGAGTCGACTTGAAAGTTCAAGCCAAGTACACATTTCCTCTGTGGTATTTCAAGCTCTGGAAGAACACTGGTAATGGATAAATATACTTGGGATATTTCTGCCAGATATTCACATGTCAGGCAACTTTATGATCTCACACAACATGATTACTTTGTAAATACTGAATACTGATAACAAGGCAACTCATCATAGGGATCATGGAAGGGGCTTACAAAGCTGGGGACACTTCAGAAGAAAGGAATAGCAAATTTCTCACGGTGAGAGTGGCAAAATAATACTGTGCAGACTGGTTCTGCTGTGTGCTGCTGTGGTTTCTGCTCACTGATCTTCCTACAGATGAATTCAGACTGTAATTATTCCCATGTGTTGTAAGCTGTGGCATCCCAAAGGCAGAGGTGGACCATTTTAGTGGCCTTGTGTGTGAGCTGAAATGACTTAATGCGCCAGGAACATCAGTGAGAAGATATGACTATTCCAGGGCAAATTTCCCTTGGGTGGACATCAGAAAGAGACTGCTTCTAGAAGGGCAGTGAACCAAGTTTATTTCCTTTGGTGCTTAATTTGGATATGAACATATAATATTCAACAGACAAGCAGTCAATATTTGTGGGCTGGTGTTAAATAAAAGAATATATTCTGTCATTTTAACTAAAGAGAGGCCCAGTTGGAGCTTAGTTGCTCAATAATATCACCTCATTTAAATAATATTTCCATTCTCTTGGAGTCCTCCACATATCCTCATTAAATGAAAAAAAATTTTTAACATTTTAGAAATAAATACATAATTGCTTTGAGTCCATTTTTGTAGATTGAAAAGGAGTTCTGTTTGTTTATGGCAGGAGACACTATTAATTTTTTTGAGGTAGCTTGGAAAAAGGTCTTTGACTAAGAGAATCTTGGTGACCTACATGTTAGCATAAGTCTAAAAGGTCAGATTTGCTGTATCTTCCTCACCCAACAGGCCAAGTTTTATGTGCTGTAATTTGTACTTTGCCCTTTCCTGCTCTTAAGTTCTTGCTAGCCTGAGCACTGGGCTAAATGCATGGGATCTGTGTTGTTAGTGGAACTAATGGAAGTGAGCCTAATGTGTGCATTGCTCCACTACTCCGGTTGGTTTGCTAATGAATAATTGGTCAGAAAAGAGTGAGATGAGACATAGCAGCAGGATAATCATCCCTACAGTAACGGTGTATGATGGAATCACAAACTGAATATCAAAATCTCTGATTATTTTGGAGATATAGAAGATGCTGACTATAATCAATGTCATTCTTCATGACACTGGCAGATGAATTCAATTCTGTTAGGTTCCTCCTTTACTTACAGTGTACAATGGAGTCATTGGGTGCATTCTCGGTCCAGTGGGTTGACTGCTGATAGACATAATAGTAGGAAGGTGGAGTCTGAGAACCTGAAAGGAGAGCCAAAAACTGGTTCCGCTCAGTCCTAAGAGCTTTCTCAATGTCACTGTTCTATTCCTCCAGGTGCAAGGGCCTTGCCTTGCTTTATAGTTGTTGTAGTTCCTTGTATGTGTGACCCAAGTCACTGAAGGGTAGAGGAGGTACCTGCCCATACTAGGTGAGTTGAATGGAATTAAGCAAACGTTGAGCTTCACTCCTTCTTATGTGTCAGATAATGACATGAAATTTCTGTGACTTACGTGTCAGTTCTGCTGCTTTTTGGCTTTCTGGTGACAAAGCTGAACATCAGCTTCTCAGTACCTCTACCTATTCTTGTCCATGAGATCCCTCTCCCTTCTCCTCAGTCATCAACTCATTTCCTGGCTTGAGCAAGGTGGGAAGACCAAAAATTTTATTTTTTCAAATTTGTATCAAAGTATACCTTCACTTTAACTTGTCAAACAGGAGTAAATAATTTCACCCATTGCTTCTTCCCTGCATTTAATATTCTTACAGCAGTGGGTGATTCATGTCTCACTTGAATGGAGGGAGAGATATTGTGAGACATTTGAAGAAAGTCAACTAGAGAAGATGATGTGGGAAGGATATTGAGCAGAGTTAAATCTTTCAAAGTGATATTTTTCTTATTAGATATTCAGTTTTCTTATTAGATATTCAAATAACTAAGCAGATCCCTGTGTAATTTAGCCTCTCTATATCTTTGTTTTTTCCCCAATTTGTAATGAATATAGCAATTGCGTCTAACTCCTGAAGATTTTTTCTAAAGTTTTGAGTACTAAAAAAGATATAATATGTCATAAAATACTGCATGCCACACAAAAATATATGCAGTGTTAAGTGGGAAATGTGAAAGAGTTAACCACTCTATTCCAAGTAGAAGGTGCAAAAGCTAGTCTGGCTTGGGTCATGTTCAGAGCTTCCTTACCCATGTGAAGTGGAAACATATTTGAGATTTAAAATCAAAGAACCTGGGCTTGAATCATGATTTAAGTGCTTGCAGTTATTTGGCCAGTTACCCAATGGTCAGTTTCCTGTGGCTGCTATATAACAAAGTACCAGAACTCTGCATCTTTAAATAACAGAAATTTATCATTCTTCATTTTTGGAGGTAAGAAGTCCAAAATTAGTTCCACTGGGCTGAAATTAAGGTGTTAATAAGAGTATGGTTTCTGGAAGCTCTAAGGAGAGTCTATTTCCTACTTCCTCCAGCTTCTACTGGCTGTGGATGTTCTTTGGCTTGTGGAAGCACCATTCCTGTCTCTTCTTTTGATTCAGTCCCCCATAAAATCTTCCTCTTTATCCTTCTTACAAGGATATAGGTGATTGAATATAAGACCCATCAGATAATCCAGGATAATCTCTCAACTACAGATTTTGAGTTTATTCTCATGTGCAACAATTATTTTCCTTGTAAGACAACACTTTTGAATTCCAACATTGAGGGCCTGCTGTCTGTGGAAATGTATTATTCTCTCTACCATAGCTGACCTCTTTTGGCCTCAGTTACCTCACCTGTAAACTAGTGATATAGTCAGGCTTTATAGGGAAAGCATTTAATACAGAACATGCAATGCATAGAATTCTATAATATTTACCTACAGTCAAATGCAAAACAGTGCAGATCTGTCCACACACCAGAGACCCAAAGGATCCAGCTGAAAGCCTAAATCTCACAGCAATGTCCTGCATGAATCCAGTTGAAGATCTACAGCCCATGGCAATGTTCTCCATGAGTCCAGTTGGAGGCCTAAAGCCCATGGCAAAGTCTCATGCAAGTCTGTATCAAGGATCAGCACCAGCAAGGCCCAAAGGTCAGTGGTGGAAGCTAGAAAGCCTGCACCAGCAGGATGAAGGATCTGTGCCAGCAGGCTGAGGGATCTGTACTGAATCCAGGAAGCGATGCTCAACATAAGGACCAGCGCTCCCTTGAGAAGAAGCAGTGATGGTGAGGACCTAAGCTCTTCTGACAATGAGAAGAGCTGAGAACATATCAGGAAAACCAGTGTGTCAAGATTCTCCAGGAGAATCAACAGCACACCATCTTCCTCTCAAGATCTCTTTCTCTGCAGGTTGCAACAATCCTCAAGTGAGTTATTCACACCCATCCTCATGCTAATTCAGTTCAAATGAGTGTTACAAGTTGACCATTAGTTAATCCATTGCAACTAGGAATAATAAGACCACATTTGAAAGTAAGCGTGAAGATTAACTAAAAAACACATGAAAATGCCTTATTAATGTTAATGTGGCATGCAAAGATTTTTTTTTAATTGACTAAGGACCGGGGATATAGGTTAGTGATAGAGTACACATTTAGCATGTGTGAGACCCTTGGTTTGATCCCTCTCCCTTGGGGAAAAAAATCCATTGAGACTATCATAGGGGTAGTATGCACCCTACATTTCCTGAAATAGTATTAGGCTAATGTGAAATCGAAAGTCACAAGAGTTATGAGTTTATTTTCGGTTTATAAATTGCCAGCCTACTTTTGTAGGACACTCTTCTGAGGGCACAAATTACAAGCATAAAAAAAGCCCTCACCTTGAGGAAATGGTGTTTCATTTGAGATGAACAGACACATAAAGTATGAATGCATTTTTATAGGTGGCATGGCACAGTATGGTACTGTGTCATGGAGTAGAACTGGGGTTAGGGGAGCAAGAATGAGTCCAGCACAGGGAGGCAGGGAGAGCTTTGTATCTTTATAGGTAGAATAGGGGAAAATTTAACTTGGCTGTGGGTGTGAACCCCTTCTTTATTTTCCACCTTAAATTAAGCAAATAATTTCTATGCCCTTTTATGCCTAAATTTTGGAATAGAATAGGTAATAACATTGTGGAATGAGATGAAAACTGAGTTATTCTCTGCTTGACTCTTCAAAGCTTGAAGGTCACAGAGAGTTGTTTCTGGAAGATTCTTTTTAATTTAGTGCAAAGAGCCCAAGAAGACCTCCTAATCCTCTTCTTCCATTTCCCAATTTAAACAGGTCTGAATCTTTAATAATCAAAGCAAATAAATAATGAAAAACTCAGTGACAGCTGGTGGGTTTGATGGAGCTAACCCTGGAAACAGATTTGTAATTCTGTCATGTTGGTTGGAAAGAAGATGTTGATCGGTATGTTCCTGATTCATTATCATGCTAGCAAGGACCACTGCTTCGTGATTTCCTGTCAGATCTCTTGTTCAGCCTGCAATGGAGGTAGACATGGGAATGTGTCACTTAAACCTATTGGGAGAAAATATTTTCTCTTCCAAATGCTTTATTTCAGCACTCTGAGTAATTATTATATGAGAGCTAACAATTGCAGTTCCAGTTTCACAGAAGCTGATAAATTATGGGGATCTTACTTGGGAAGACAGGACATATTTATCAAAAGATAAAAATTTCCAGTAGCACATTCCAAAGTAGCAAATAAGTGGTTCAGACAAAGAGTTTTGAAGAGAGTAATTTTTAGGGAAAGACTCACCAGGAAGTGGGCCCAGAGCTGAGTTTTAGGCATTGGGAGGATGCTAGGAAGGGTTTCTTCATAAAAAGGAAGAATGACAGCAGCATGAGTAAGAGGCAAGTGTGTGCTAAGGTGATTGGGGAAGAATTTCTATCCATGTCGATAAAGTAGTAGGATTAGAATTATATGATCTTAAAATCTAAGTTTAGTTCAGATTCATTTATTCATTCATTCACTGGTTACTTTTTGGGGGATACTGTATTCTAGTTTTGACCTTGGAGTGATGAAATCTGTGTTTTGTAATTTTGACAGTGTGAAACTGAGAATGCTTTTAAGCACTGGACTAAGTTAGGAACAACATAATTTGGGGGGAGTCATTTGGATGGCTTGTAAAGAGCTCATCAGAATGTGAGATGTTGCCAATAGGAGAGGTGAACAAATTGTAAGTAGGAGACTTAGGTAAGAGAGGTACAAGAGACATTTTTTGGGAAAAGTGGCTATCATTTTGTAGCTCCATAGCACTTTACAGAGTATGTTGTTTTCTTGTATGTCTATTTCCCCACCAGACTATGAGCACTTCAAAGGCACAGACCACATCTGACTAATTGTGTCTCTTTTTAGTCCCTATCATTGTGCCTGTTGCATAGTAAGTTCTTGACCAATGTTGATGGTCTGGTTTTTTTAAAATGTGAAAAACTAGGGGAAAATAGTCAAAGAAGACTCAAGTTTTCAAATGGGGGAACAGGGGAGGATTATTCATTAATAAAAGAAAAGGGAGAGCAGCTCAGAGTTGCCACTGACCAAAGATACTCTATAGCTCCCATTGATCAAGTATTTGACCTTGAGGTTATAGCGAGGTATTAGGACTGATTTAAGTATCTGGGCTACATTATAGGAAGAAAAACAAAGGCAGTAATGCTCATAAGATGCTTGAAAGATACAAAGATCTGCAGGGACTTGGATATAGTGACTGGGCAAAAATCCAAGCATGGGAAGGCGATTTGAAGGAGGAGCTCACTAGATGAATTCTAGTATCAAGGGTGTCTGGAGAAAGAAGCAGGGCACCTCCTGATCCCATTGCTCACAACCAAGGGCTGGCAAGCATACCACCTGAGGTTAAGAGCTAAGCCCTTGAGAGAAGAAAGAATCCTAGTGCACCAGTGACCACCAGACTGCTGTAATCAGTGCTAAGCCTAGCAGTTACTTCCCAGGGTCCACCTGTCACAGTTCTCTTTCCATTGAGACAGAGCACTGTGAGTTAGCCACAGGAGATGGCCTTCTTAGTTTAGGCTACTAAAGAAGGTGCAGGCAAGAGAATCACACAGAGAACTGTTACAAAGTTGGGACAGGACAGCCCTAGGAACAGCAGGAAACAAAGACATGAACCTGATTAGGGACCTGGAATCAGCCCTTGAGTGATCTGTGGGACAGATTGGTAGATGGTGTCAAAAAACAAAACTCAACTATATGTTGCCTGCAAGAGAAACATCTCATCCAAACAGAAAGTTCATAGGCTAAAGACAAAAAGATAGAAAATGATACTCCATGCAAACAGAGGCTGAAAGCAAGCAGGGGTAGTTATCTTATATTCAGGCACAACAGACTTCAAGACAAAACTTACTAGAAGAAAAAAAGATGCCCACTAAAAGTGGTAAAGGGAATGATTCAACAAGAAGATATAATAATTGTGTATTTACATACTTAGCTTCATAAAACAAAATTACTGGACATAAGAGGGCAAACAGACACCATTACAATCTTAATAATATACTTTAGTGTCTCACTCTCACAATTAGACAGGTCAATCAGACAAAAAAATCGACAAAGAAATATCAGATTTAAACCACACAATTGAACAAATGGACTTACGAGCTATCTACAGAGTGGGGAGTGTTTTATCTAACAACTACAACAGAATACACATTTTTCTCAGCAGCACATAGAACATTTCCCAAAATAGATCATATTTTAGGCCATCAAGCATGCTTACATAAATCCTGAAGAATTAAAATATTCTCTTGCATACTACTAAATCATAGTGAAATGAAACCAGACATTAATAGCAAACAAAAGCATAGCAACTATACAAGCACATGGAGATTAGATAATACATTGCTGAGTAACCAATTGTTTGAGTAACCAATGGGTTCCAGGACTGCCTTGCTCAGTGCACCATTCTTTGCAATTACAAAGTCGAAGATTCAATGGATGCGGGGATTAAAGAAATGCAGCTGGACAGTTGTGTGGCCAAGTGTGTGGATGACCACGAACCTCTTTCCAAACATGGCCAAGAGGGTGAAGGGGTCTGTCTCATTCATCGAGAAATAAAAGTCCATGTCAGTGGCCATCATTGCTGAGAGCAGGAGTCTGTTTAAACAGAAGAATGGGAACTTTAGTCTTTTAAGTAGTGTTTATGAGAAGAAACTAAAGATGACAACAAGTCTCATACACATTTCACTTGCCTCTGGATCCTGGATGCATTATGTTTGGCTGCTAGAAAGTGAAATGGAAAAAAAAATAGTACTAACATTTGGGTGAAAGATAGCACAAGACAGTGTAGTGGGGTTTTTGTTTTTGTTTTTGTTTTTTTGGTCTTTTTGAACCAGGGTTGCACTGTGCAGCTCAGCAGTTCAGGCTGGCTTTGAATCCACTCAAGATTGCACTTGTATCCCACACTGGCCTTGAACTCATAGCAATCCTCCTGTCTCAGCCTCCCAAGTGCTGGAATTACAGGTATGTGCCACCATGCCTGGCACAAGAGAATGTTTTTAGTTTAAATTTCATGTGGCAAGACCTTATCCTGGCAGTAGTGACTGCCCTTGTACCAGTTCTGAGCAATCCAAGGTACCAGATTCTTCTTACTCTACGGGTATCAACAGACCAGCAAGTTACTCTACCCGGCCTATGACAGGATGGAGTTGCAGGAGAGGTGTTTCTGTTTGTAGTCAACCTCTTATTTATCAGAAGTATCACCACCTGTAGATTGTAAAGCAAATTCCAGGATATTACTAATTTAGAACAGGGAAAAATGGTTTCCAAATCTCCAATTTGCTTGGTTTCTTACATGTAAGGGTATGAAGTAGATTTAAAATGTGGAATTTAAAGAGAGAGTAAGTAAAAACTGTGGACGTCAAGATATGGATGTGAATTTCTAGAAATTCTTACACTGCACCTCTCAACCTAGAGATCATTGCAAAAACGTAAGAGTCAATGTCACACACGATGTGGAAAGCAGAGCTTTTTTCCCTGGTTCATGACCCTTCTGGCTTTTTGCCACAGTTAACATGACAGTCTTGCTGGGCGTGGTGGCGCACGCCTTTAATCCCAGCACTCAAGAGACTGAGGTAGGCGGAGCGTTGTGAGTTCGAGACCGGCTTGGGCTACAACGCAAGCACAAGGCCGGCCTGAGCTACATAGTGCGACCCTGCCTCAAAAAACCAAGCACAGGAGCTTGGCTCAGTGACTTAAGCACCTGTCTTATAGGCGCGAGGCTGTGAGTTCAATCCTCGGTGCTGCAAAAAGAGAAAAAAAAAAAAACAAAAACATGACAGGCTTGCAGTGACACTTTTCTCCTAAATGGTAAAGAGTTTTGACTATGATATATATGCCAGTATCCAGGAATAAATAGTAAAATAGGAACTGTTGGCTAGTTAAGAGAGTTGTGAAGTACTGAATTTGAAGAAATTGGTTTTTATAGAACAGAATGGGATAAAAACCTACAGTAAGCATTGCTTCCTTAGCCTCCTGAATTAGCGGCATTTTATTGAGATAATCCCAGGGCAATAGACAGATTGAAAAGTAAGCAATTTGAGGGGTGACTCCTTTACCAAATACTATTTTTGCCTGGGGCCTTTGTACCATGCAGTGTTCCTATCCCAGAGTGGCATCTCATCTTTTGGATAAAGATTGTGTTGTCTTTTTAACAAATTATTTCAATGATAATGTAGCCTGTCTGTTTTCTGTGTTATAGCTGTGACATTTTCCTGGTGGTTTGGTCTTAAAATATATAATTTAATTGTCTCTTCACTGTTGTATTTCTTTCTTTATATTTGGTCAATGAATATTTAACTTTCTTCATATATTTCTCTAGTTACGTGTGAAATAAACTGAAGATGTCCAGAAGACTAGGGGAAAAACAAATTCCTAAAATCAAATGACAATGTAGCATGACATACCAAAACCTATGGGATGCAGTTAAAGCCATTCTAAAAGGAAAGTTTATAGCTGTGACTGCCCATATTAAAAAGACTGAGTGACCCCAAATGAATAACCTGACAATATACCTCAAGGTCCTAGAAAAAATGAGATCAATCCAAACCCATAACTTGTAGAAGAAAATAAATTATAAAGATCAGAGTGGAAAGCAATGAAATTGAGAGTAAAATTACAATACAGAAAATCAGTGAATCAGAGAGTTCGTTCTTTGAATGGATAAACAAGATGGACAAATTCTTAGCTAATTTTAGCAACAGAAGGGAAGAAAAGACTCTTATCAAGGCAATTAAAAATGAAAAAGGTCAAATTACAGTCAGCACTGCCAATATCCTGAGGATTATAAGAAACTCTTTTGAAAACATATATTCCAATAATTTGGAGAATCTAGAAGAAATGAATAAATTCTTAGATACATATGAATTGCCAAAATTGAACTAAAAAGATACAAAAGCCATGAATAACCAAATAACAAGCAATGGAGGAAGTAATAAAATTCCTGTCAACTAAGAAAAGCCCAGGACCTGATGGATACACCTCTGAATTTTCCCAGGACTTCAGGGAAGAACTAACATCAATATGCCTCAAAGTCTTCTATCAAATTGAAAGAGAAGAACTTCCCAGCTTCATTCCTTGAAGTAAGCATTACCCTGATACCAAAACTGAAGAAGAACTTGAAAGAAAGAAGAAAAGAGAAAGAAAGCAAGAAAGCAAGAAAGAAAGAAAGAAAGGAAAAGAAAAAGAAGAAGAAGGAAGGAAAAAAGGGGGGAAAAGGAAAGGAAAAGAAAAGGAAGAAAAAAAACTTCAGGTTAATTTCTTTAATGAGCATAGATGCACACATCCTCAACAAGATACTGGCAAACAAAAGGCAACAAATTATTAAAAGATCATACACTGTGACCACATTAGATTAGGGAGCTAAGAACATCTAGCAGCTGTTGGATCCAGCTTCTATGTGTCTTGTTTTATGGTATGACAGAGTACATGACCTACCAAATTAACTTTGTTTTCAAATTCTGACATTCTCTCCTCAAACTGGTCTTTCTTTTTGCTCAGACCTTCATAGGCATAAACAGGGACTTACTGAACAGAATAAAGAATTGCATAAAAATAACACAAAGAATCAACAAATGGGGTTATATCAAATCAAAAGCCTTCTACATAGCAAAGGAAACAACCAACAAAGTGAAGGAAAAACTTACAGAATGGGAAGAATTTTGCCAGCTACTCCTTCAACAATGGAATAATATCTAGAATGTGTAAGCCTCAAAAAAATTAGACCCTCTCCCCAAATAAAACACCCAATAAAAATAGTGAGCAACTGAGATGAATAGACATGTCTCAATGGAAGAAGTACAGATGGTCAATAAGTACATGGAAAAATGTTCAACATTTTTGACCGTTAGAGAAATGAAGAAACATCAGAGATTCCTTCTTACTCCAGCAAGAATGGCTATCATTATGGATTCGAAAAAACAATAAATGCTGGCAAAGTTGTGGGGGAAAAACAAGCCCTTCTACAATGTTATTTAGAGCATAAGCTAGTACAACCATGTGGAAATAGGATGCAGTTTTCTCAAAAAACTAAACATATAATTTCCTTTAGACTCAGCAATACCTCTTCAGGGTATCTTTCCATAAGAGTTAAAGGCATTATAGTACAGTGGTACTTGCATATCCATGTTTAGAGCACTACAACTCACAAGTGCCAGATCTTGGGAACAGATGAATGAACAAATAAATGAACAAATAAAACATGGTATAGATACTTTAAGGAAGGACAAATCTGAGTTATTCATCGGAAAATGAATGCACTTTGAGACAATAATGGTAAGTGAAATTAAATCAGGCACAAAAGGTTAAAGTCACATGGTTTCTCTAATGAGAAACTCAAAATATAAATGATTTAAAAAGCAAAATAAAAGAGATGGTAGGAAACAGGCTTTGTGGGATGGGATGGGAATCTGAATAAGGAGGGAAAAGGTAGGCAGGAGAGAAAGGAGTAAAAATGGTCAGGATGTGATTTTCACATCTATCAGTGCCCCTAAATGTATGAAATTAGTATATTTTGCAAACATAGAGCAATATTAAAAAAGGGAAAAAGAAGTAGATACAAAAAATCCAAAGATTTAGTAAAATGAATCGGTTTATTCCCACATAGTATGGATGTGTTATCAGGACCACACCTCAACGTTGTCATTGTTTTTTTTTTTTTTTCTTAAATTCATTTTCTAGCACTTTTATAGTGTTCTTTTTGGTTTAGCTCATTAACCTTTCTGAGATTTATCTTTATGTATGTGAAAAATAGCTTTACACTTTTCTAAATACATAGCCAGTTACTCTAATTCAATCTTTTGATATCAATCATCTATAATTTTAAGTGTACCCTTATTAACTATAGAACATGTGTGTGTGTGTGTGTGTGTGTGTGTTATTTAAAAATCTCTGTATCAGGGTTTACTGGAAAAACATATAACATAAAATATGCAAATATATAAGAATTTACAAGATTGGCTTTTGATAGTCACCCAGAGTTGGCTGAGGAAGCGTGCAGAGGGTGTCTGTCCACTGTAGACTGCAGGATCTAGTCAAAGGTCTGGAGCTCACTGCAGTGTCCCCGGTGAGTCCGTGGAGGAGGCTGATGGGTCTGTGATGGAGGCTGAGGAGTCTGACCTGGAAGCCAGGGCTGATGTCCACGGTAAAGGCGAAGACTGGAGCTCCTCCAAAGAAACAGAAGCAGATCTGTCTTTCCTCATTTCCTGCTGCGACCCATGCGGCTCCTGAGGTTCTTGGGGTGAAGGACCGCGAGAGGCTAAGAAAATAAAGACAGAGACAAAG
>RJWM01006018.1:0-87402 GCA_004363535.1 Dasyprocta punctata
TCCGGCCTACAGTTGCTGCGTCCCACATGCCCAAGGTGACCTTTTATGTGGCTCCCCACACAGGTCCTTCACCATCAGGTGTGAAAAAAACCCTTAACTGTTGAGCTCAAAAAAAATTCATCCTAGTTCTACTTTATGGGCATGTAGACAATGCATTTGTTTTTAATTCCATAAACAGTCCATCAAATATATGAACATGGCTACCTATTTTTTTCATTTACAGAGCCCAATTTCTTAATGGTTTTTACATGATCATCACCATCTATTTATCTAGCCATGCACAGACGTGCATTCCTATAACCCCAGCACTGAGGGAGGCTGAGACAGCACTAAGGGAGGTTGAGGCTACAAGTTTGAGTCCCACTTGGGCAACTCGACAAGATTCCGTCTCAAGATAAAAAAGGTAAAAAGGACTAGGGATGTGGGTCAGTGGCAGAGCACCTGCCAGTTCAATCCCCAGTGCCAACAAAAAAACAGAAGGACAAATAAACAAAAAGGTTTCTTCTACAGTTGGCCCGGACTGTTGAACTATTTTTGGACTCTTACTTCAGTTATCTGTCATATTGGCAGCTTTCCTTTCCTTTCCTTTTCATTTCATACGCTTGGTAAGTGATGCAAAAAGCATGCTGTTTTCTTTTTATTTCCTGACAAGAATATTGAATAGAATATGTCTGACGATGGTGCTTCAAGGCAGGTATTGGTGAGCTTTCTCTAAGCTAGCCTTGACCCATTCATCAGGATTCTGAAGGCACGCAGATTAAACCTTAGTAAGTCTGCTGGGTGGCCAGCTCCCATGTCTGCACCCATCCCCATAGTAAGTATGAGAGGCTTTGTAAGATGTCTTGCTAAAATCAAAACCAGCTCTACCTGTCAGACTAGACCTAACCATCTCAGTGGTGATGGGAAACCCTATTTTGTTTATGGGGGCAAAGAGGAAACTATAAACAATATGCCAGCCTGCAGACTTAGGTTAGAAAAAGTATAAAGTCCAGTGCATTGTCCATGTATACGCACTAAAACTGCTAGACTTTTTTTTAAAGCGGAGACCACGTTGGTATGCACAGGATCTTTGAACCTCTGGAGGAACTCAGCTGTGGTCCCAAATGGAGTAACAGACAGACAAAATGAAAGCATCGAGAGACTTCAGAAGTCCCAGTCAAGGTAGGCTAACGTCTCTATCGTCTAAAAAGCTACAAAGGCCATTGAGTCTCACAGGACTGAGGTAAGGACAATCCCTGGAGCATTTACTTTTACCAAGTCTCTGAGGTTCTTCCTAGTGAACTGAAATTACAGCAGGGGCTCCTTCCTGGGCACCCGTACGAGACAGGATGCTTCCTGCTGTACAGAACAAAGACCCTGACACAAATCACTGTAAACACCAAGGAAACCTATTATCTTATCAAACTCTAATAGGTAGAGCAGACTTCAGGGTTGATAAATTTGGTAACACAGCTCTATCACCTGCCACCCCAGGCATTTTTCCTGTCACTCTACTTTGAAAGAGAAACAGAGTGATTAAAATTAACTCGGGCTGTATATCAGGGATTGAATGGATGTTGATGAGTCAGCCATTGTCCATTACAGGGTTCTTGAAACTTGACTGTATGGTAGAATTTCTAACTTTAAACCAGTTTCTTTTTCTTTTTCTTTAAGACAGAATCTTGCTGTGTAGCCCAGGCTGGCTTTGAACTCACAGTAGTCCTCCTGCCTCAGCTTCCTGAGTGCTGGGGTTACAGGCATTTTCTACCATGCCTGGCTCTTCTTTGATTTTTAGGAGTCAACTCTAGCACAACAACTTTACCCCCACCCTACCCAATCGCTGTATAGTCCTAAGGATATTCTTCAGTGCAACAAGATTGAAGTTATGTGTCCTAAAAATACACCAAAAGTGGTGTAACTTTGCCCCCACCCTACTTTATCGCTATATAGTCCTAAGGATATTCTCCAGTGCAGGTATTCTTATCAGAGATCTGAGTGTAGGTGGGGTACAGGTACAACATTTGAGGAGGAAATGTTTCATTCCTTTTGGAAGACTGTGGCAGAAAATCTACCAGAGGGGATACCCAGGTACCTTTCTAGTTGAGAGTTAACCTAACTTAATCTCAGCAGTTGATAAAACATAAACCTCATGGTTCTATATTGACTCTTCACTAATGGGCTCAGTGAAGAGAAGTGGACCTGATGAGTGAAACTCAAGAGCAGCATTTTCACTAAAATATGCTACTCTTACCTTTGATCAGGAATAGGTAAATGCTATCTAGATAATGTAGACAGTATTTTTCTTTATTTCTTAGTAAAGTGTTTTCAAAAAACAAGAAAATTTTTTTCTGTGCTGCTAGGGATTGAATCAAGAACCTCATGCTTTCTAGGCAAGAAGTCTACCAGTGAACTATGTCCCCAACCAGGGATATATTTTTGATAACCCAATTTATCATGTGTATTACATTTACAAGGTATACCAAAAGAAGATACTTTTAATGTTAATTTTACTGAAGAATAATTTCAATGTTCTTAGACAGGTATGTTTATCTTAGTCATGTGAGTTGCTCTTTCAAAGATATGAGGTTTGAAAAGGAAAGAATTTTATTTCTATAGTAAGAGGAGTGTGTAACTTCTGTTGACCTTAAGAACCAAAATTGCCTTCAGTTAAGCAAATCTCACTCAAGCCACATATTTTCTGACCAGTCTCTCTACCTATGGATAGCAAACATTTCTAAGAAATAGATGGGGAGAATGTTGATTTGCATACAAATGTTAGACTCTGTTCCAAAGTTAGGTACCCAGTGTAGAAAATATAGCCCAGAAGCTGACAGAGCATATTTGAATAATGGAATCTTGGAATTAGAAAAGACCACAGATCTGATATTTACACTGCATTCTATAAATAATTGTGAGCAAATCTTTTGAAAATATTTTTATTTTATTATTTTATTTATTATTTTATTTTAAAGATAGTAAAATCCAACAAAACATAACAGAACGAAGTCAATCAAAACAAAGCAGTAGACCTGGTACAGGACTTCTAAGAAAGATACTAGGAAAACAATAGCTACTATAGTATATCTTGTTATTTTCAGAATAGTTGATCTTTCCAACAGGTATAGTAAAATCAAACCAAACCAAAACAAAACAAACCAAAAAAACAAAAACAAAAACAAAACAAAAAAACCACAATAAAGCCAATAAAAACAGAGTATAAAATAAGGCCAAAAAATAATCAGAATAAAGCAAAACAAGGAGAACAACATTGGGCCTCGAAGACAAGACAGAAGAGAGTCCCCCATTTTTGCTACATTGCATACTGTCATCTTCCAAAGAGATGCTCAGGCTGCCAGTCCCAGGCCTACAAAATGAACAAAACAATACTAGCATTTGGTTGTTTTATGTACCTTAGTTGCTGTCAATGTAGCCAGACCTCCGCACAAGCAGGTTGCTTTACAGGGGGCAGGGGGAGAGCTTTGTCCTTGATTCTTAGCCCATGCGCCTGTAGGCGTACAGGGAGGGGAGTGCACGTATTTCTCTACCTGGGGTCCACGCCAGTTGCGCAGGCCCCTGGAAGGCATTCTTACTTGTGTCCTGGTTGGAGGCACGCAGGCCTGTCTGGGCGGGCTCCCAAGAAGCCCATTTCTTTCTCCTCCTGGGGTCCACACTGGTTGCGCAGGCCCCCAGAAAGCTGTCTTAACTTGTGTCCTGGTTTGAGGAATCAGGCCCAGTGGAATGGGCTCCTGAGAAGCCCATTTCTTTCTCCTCCTGGGGTCCACGCCAGTCACACAGGCTTGAAAATATTTTTAATGCAAACCTTTGAGACACATTCAGCCTTCCATGTATTAATTTATCTATCACTGTAGACTTTCTAGTTCATTTGTTTAACAACTTTGATGTGTACCATGTGTACTGCTGTAGGCATTGGGGGTGCACAGTGAACAATATGGCTATAGTCTTTGTTCTTGAGAGAATTACGTTCTTGGAGAGAGAGAGAAATAACCAAAGGAATGAGATAGATACGTGTCACTTCTAATGATGACAAGACAAGGGAACAGGACCTTACAACAGACAGTGATGTAGGAATGTGCTGTAGTTGAAGTCAAATAGTGTTCCCCAGAGGTCTGGGTAGTAAAGGCATGGTCCCCAGGGAGGTGCAATCAGGAGGTGCTAGGAATCTTCAGGAAGTGGGGCCCAGGGGGAGTGCTTAGGCCGTTGGTGGTCTGCATGTGAAAGGGACTGGAGGACTCTAGCCCCTTCCTATTTCTTTCTGCTTCCTGGCTCACACTGCCATTACCATGTGATGCCCTCACCAAGGCCCAGAACAATGAGGCAGTCCTATCTTGGACTGGAACCTCTGGAATCGTGAGCTCAACAAACCTTTTTTTTTTAATCAGTTAATGCCTCAGGTATTTTGTTATAGTAAAGTAAAGCAGTCATCTTGAATACAAAGTTCAGTATGAGTGGGTCAGAAAAGGCCTTTGAAGAGGTGTTATTTGAGCAGAGAATACAATGATGGAAGAAAATGACAATGCACACAAAAATCTTTACTCCAATAGGAATTATGTGTACAAAGGAAAGCTGCAGCACTAGCACATTCTTGGTTGGTAGTCAAAAATGTGTTCAATTGAAAAATCATGTATAAGACACTTATGACTGTAAATACAAAATATGGCCAAGTTTAGCTCCTGCCTCAGGATGCTATAGTCTGATATGTGGCTTAGGTGTTGCTGAGGATTTAAAGAAGAAATAAAAACTGCTAATTTTTATTTCCTATTTTGCTAATCAATTTCTTATTACTATAACCTGATCAGATGCTCTTCATGCAAATGTGAGTGTCTTTGGCTGCCATCTTATTGTTTGCTTTCAAATTAGGGTACAAATTTATAATAAAAAAAGTGTACAGTATCTGATCATTCACAGGTCTTAGACCCATTTCCATTTGTCAAACATTTTCATTTCTTCTCACTGTGACTTTGAAACATCAATAAAGTAAAAAGCAAGTCCATATGCTATTGTCCAAAATATAGCAGTTGGCAAGTTTTTACTACAATGTGACTATCTAGGTGCTGTGACATGTTCCTGTAATCCTGACTACTCAGATAGCTGAAGCAGGAGGATCAAAAGTTCAAGACCAGCCTGGGCAACATAGCAAGACCCCCATCACATACAAAAAAGTACATACTAAAATACATTCCTGTCCCTAAGCCTTTGTCCAATACTATTATAAAACAAAACTCTTAAGCAATTCTATTAATAATGTGGTTTTACAAATGTTAACATGAAAAGGCTGATATAGAATATTATGTTGCTTTGTCAGAAGATGAGCTGAAAATCACTCTACAGTTTTATTTTCTGAATGCTCATTATTTAACAACTGTAGTAACATCCTTATGAATGGAAGCAAAAGTCATTTAAGAAAAGGATCTGCCAGGCATGGGATGCATTCCTGTAATCCTGGCACTGTGGGAGGCTAGGGTGGGATGATCACAAGTTTGAGGCCAGCCTGGGCAACAGCCACTTAGTGAGCTCCAATCTCACAACAAAACAAAACATAACAAAACAAAACACAAAGAAAGGGCATAGCTTAATGTGAAAGTCCTGAGTCAATTCCTGGTACCTAAAAAGAAAAAAATAGTGGGGCATGGTGGGGCATGCCTGTGATTCCAGCATTTGGGAGGCTAAGGTAGGAGGATCACCATGAGTTAAAGGCTAGCCTGGGCTACACAAGCGAGTTCAAGGCCAGCTTGAATTGCATAGTGAGAACCAGTCTCAGAGAGACAGAGAGAGAGAAAACAGTTGCTGTATAATATAAACTGGCATATCGAGGGCAATAACAAGTGAGGGAAAAGTGTACTGAGGATGATTAAGATATAAGCAGAGCCTCAAAAGAGAGTGCACTAATTAAGCATCAAAGGGCTAGGAAAAGCTTCTTAAGAAATCTGTTGTTATCTTTAAGTGCTTTTGCAAAAGTACTTGTGACGTGGAATTCAACTATGAAAGATGGCGTCTCTGGTTATAATGCAAAAATCAATACTTGATTTATTCTTTATGAATTTTCTGATTGAATACTTAGTTGAAATTATACCTTTAATTTTATTCAGCATAAGGTAAAGTGTTTACACGTTTTAAATTTACATGTTGTATTAGTTTTCCATCACTACAGTGAAGTACTTGAGGCCGCATAGCTTGTGATGAAGGGGTTTCATTCACCCGCGCTGCTGGAGGCTGACCATCCCAACAGCATGGCACCAACCCTGCTGAAGGGCTGCTTCACTGGGTCACATCCTGATGGTTGGCATCACATTGGGAGAAGACGTGAGATGTCGAAGGCCACATGGTGAGAGACGAAACAGAGATGAGAAAGTGACCAGGCTTGCTCACAAGAAGTACAATCATTCCTCCCTGGATCAGAGCCCTTGGAGACCTAACTGCTTTCACCAGCCCCACTGTTATTAATGTTTCCACCTTTTAACATTACCACAGAGAGGAGCCATCTCTCAATGCATGAACCCTGGGGGAATGCCCTCAAACCACATCCAAACCATAGTATATTTCAAGATCAAATTACCATAAAAATTATTTTCACTATTTCTGTGTTGCTCTCATTCAACTTTATCTCACACTGAGTGATCCTTTTTCAGTATTATTCTTGATTACTGAAAACTAATACTACTTTATTATCAGGGACCCGACCTAGATCCCCTATCTCTGGAACGAGTGTATGGCAAAAGCTTAAATAAATGAGACAAGTGGTATGATTTTAGGGCTCCAGGAGGATCAAAGCCCCTTGCAGAGGTCTTGACTCTGCAGCTATCATGAGGGCTAAGACAAAGAGCCTCTCTCGGCTCTCTGTATTTATTTTCATAGCAGACAAACAGAGGGGATACTGAGGAAAGCGCGGGAAATGAGCAGGACCTTGGGAGTCACTTCAAAGACTTCTCCAAGTAGTAAATTGTGCCAATTAAGGAGAACTGTCTTATCTCCATGATGACATTTATGGTGGGAATGATACTACAGGAATGAGAAGATTGCAGTTGCAGGGTCTATCTATTTACTTGAGTCTGAGCCAGGCATCGGCGGCGGCGACCTTCTCTTGCCCTTTGAGGCATCTCTGACATCACAGGTCACTACAGACCTCTGTCAGGACCAGTGATTCATAGAGGTTCACTTACTATGAATCAGCTTCCATCGCCAGGCAAGGGGCCTAAGCCTTGGACAGGTTCACAGATAAACAGAAAGCAAATTAGTTAATTTTAAATCCTGCTCAGAGCCGCTTCGTAGTGGTCTCCAACACTATATTTATTGGCTTTTTATGGCTGTGACCAAAATACCCAAGAACTCACAACTCAAAGGGGGAGAAGTTAATTCGGCTGATGGTCAGCTGGCTTGAGCACAGAAACATCATGGTGGAAGGGCCTGGCAGGTGGAAAGCAGAGCACAGGAGAAGAAGGGGCCAGGGACCAATTACAGCAGTTGTGATTTTACCTCGTGACCCACCCAGACACCCCTGGAGTATACAAATCCTGCTGGTGACTCTCCAACCAATCAAGTTGACAGCCCGGCAACTGTCACAAATACTGCAAAGAAGCCCACACTCGTACGGATTCTCACTTGAACCAATGGACTCGGTTCTGTCTTGACAAATAGAAAATGTCTGAAGTACTTGTCATATAAGTAGTAAACCGATGGGTGAAAGGAGCCATGTTATATGCCTACAAATGATTTCTATTTAAATTCTTACTTGGGCACCTTTTTCTCAACCCCAGCAGGGACTAGAAGAGCTAGCATGCCAAAGTTGACATTCCCCATGTGTGATAGTGAACTGATTGAGTCAACCAAGTAAGAAACACCTAACTAAATTGGCTCAGCATGGTTCTGGGTGTGAAAGACAGGTATGAAAAGGAATTGAAGAAGGAGGGCTTGTTTCTCTGGAGGAGCTCCAGTCTTCATCTTGGACAAAGCACAGCCCCTTCGGCCTCCTGATGCAGTCACGCACAGGACTCTGCAGGGAGCTCCAGGCCTCCAGCTGGGTCCTTCAGATCCTCAGTGCACAGACGTTTCACCATCTTCCACACCTGTCTCTGTGGGCGGCCTCATAAACTCCTACTTACTAGTGTACCTTGCATTGAATCTGCTCCCGTAGTGAGCACTGACCAACACTCCATGCGTTACCACGTACTTACAAACCCAAACGCAACCACTGCTCCCACTTGTCCTTCCTGACCGCTCTTATTTTCCACTGGTGTCAAAAGCTAGGCCCTCACTGGGCCCAGAAGGAGAGGAAACTGGGCATCGATTAAGAACAGTGTCGTATTCCTGTTTTATAATTGTTTAGGGTTGATGAAAAATCCTTTGTGTACTGTTAATTTCCTTGGCCGCCTTTATTTTCTTACTTGTCAGACACTTACATATGCTTTAGACTGAATGCTTGTGCTCCTCAGAATTCATATGCTGAGCCGGGGATTTAGCTCAGCACAGCACCTGCCCAGCAGGTACAAGGTCGTGAGTTCCATTCCCAGCACAAAAAAAAAAAAAAAAAAAAAAGAATTCATATGTTGAAACCTAATCCCCATCGTGATGGTCGTAGGAGGTGGGGCCTTGGGGCAGTGATTAGGTTATGAGAATGGTGTCTTTATGAATGGAATTAATCACCTTAGAAGAGGAGACTTTACTCTGTGGCCTTTCTTCTAAAGGAAGATCAGCCTGAGCCAGGAAGTGGCCTTGACCAGACACAGAATCTGCTGTGGCCTTCATGTTGGACTCCCGCCCTCCAGAATGGTAAGAAATGCATTTCTGTCCTTTTTAAGCCGCCCAGTTTATGCAATCTGAATGAACCAAGAAAACACAAGAATATTATTAGCTATGTTCCAAGAACTTCATACTTTTTTAATTAACTCATTTAATACTCAGAATTGCCATACGAGGTAGGTCCTGTTGTTATCAACCCAATGTTTTAGCAGTGGATGCATCTAAGACCAGTTTAATGGCAGAACAGTGCTATGAACACAAGGCATTTTTTGTTGTTGTTGTTGTTGTTTTGTTGTTGTTGTTGTTTTGCAGCACCGGGGATCGAACTCACAGCCTCACACCTGCCAGACAGGCGCTTAAGCCACTGAACCAAACTCCCGGCCCTAGTTTTTTGAGGCAGGGTCGCACTATGTAGCTCAGGCTGGCCCTGCGCTCATGTTGTAGCCCAAGCTGGCCTCAAACTCACAACGCTCCTCCTACCTCAGCCTCACAAGGCGTTTTTGGCTGCAAATCCTGTGCTCTTAAACCCCAAGCTTTATGCCCTCTCTCATGCACTTGCTTCTACTTTAAAATATTCTGTAAGTAGCTATTACTCTTGCACATGTAGAGAATAATAGGCTTAAACTAACTCTGACTCTGCTGCTGTGTAGAATGCGCTGTCATTCCTGAAGCCAGAAAGAAACTGCAGACATCACAGTGCAGCACACTGAGTAAAAGATTATGATTAAATGGTGGTTTTCCTCGCTCCTTCCAGGCACTGCCTGAATGGCTGTTCTTGTGTAGACTAAAGCCCTGGACCCTGGACTCTCTCTGAGATGCCTGCTGGACCCTGACGTACCACAGAAAACAGTTAACCGCTGGTTGCTCTAAAGGAGCCGCCTCTGGATGCCTGGCCCGGCCGTGCATTCCTTTGGCACTGAGCTTCACTCGTGTTTTCTTTTTTGTACACATTCTTAGCTGGACCTACTGGATTAATTGCTCTGTTTTATATTTTTCTCTCTGTTCATTTAATTAACTGACTTTCAGTGTTGGTTTTTACATTGTCAGGATTGTATTTTGAATCAATCAATTAATTGATTAATTTTGCAGTACTGAAGATTAAACCCAGGGCCTTTGAATGAGCTACATCCCTAGTTCCCTTTCCTCCACTTTTAAAAAACATTTTGAGACAGGGTTTCATTAAGTTGTTGTGTGGAACTACTCAGACTGCTTCAAAGCTTGGGGGCATCTAAGGATACCTGAGGATGTGACCCCATTCATCTAGTGCAGGCACTCAGTGGTCTACAGTTACGTAACCATGACTTAGTACAGGTAAATACTCATGGGTTGGGTACTGTGTAAGAATGTAAATATGAGATAACAACCTGTGTAAGAATCATACAATAAAGACACGGCGGCTCTTGCTCTTCTGCTCTTCTGCTCTGCTCTGCTCCACGCTGCCTGCTGTTGTGGCTGATGTCTCACACACGTGCAGTCTTTAACCTTGGGACCTCACCCTTGAAAGTCTCCCTTGAGCTCCCCAAGTGGGCAGACAGTTGTAAAGTTTTGTAGGCTGGACTCTAACTTGTAAGTCTCCTGCCTCAGCCTCCCTCAGAGTTGAAATGATGCATGCACCACTATGCCTGGCTTCTTATTATTGTTTTACCTTATTTTTGTTATATAACTAATTCATTTCATTCTTTTTTATTTTAAAATTAAAAGTGTGCCTTTTACTTATTTTACATCACTTCTATCATTTTATCTTTCCTTATGTATCTTTTTTAGTCACTTTTGATTTTTTAGCATGTGGAGGATCCAGTTCAAAAATCCAGAGTTGATATGAAAATTAGTTTAAAACCTTTGAGAGTCAACAGATGCAGAAAAAGCCTTCTTGGTGTTTCCCTTGTTTGACAGAAAGTAGTGACTTCTGGAGAAGTGAGGTTACCATCAATCTCCTCTTAGTGGGAGTTTCCTATGCATGAAGAAGGTCACTTTCACCTGCACAGATGAACATCATCACAGACTTTCTTATGTCCCAAGCGTCTGTACGTCTTTCCTGAAGTGATGTATTTGTTCTCCCCAGACAGGCTTTTCCTCTGCCCTTCTCTTCCTAAATCTGGGGCATAGACTTTTAAACACAGCCTTTTACTGAAGTAGCTAATATTTCTGTAAGCTTCCGCATGTGTACAAATAAACTTGATTTCTGCTGCAAATCTGTCTTTTGTCAGTTTAATTCACAGACCCCCAGATCTCACTAAGCTAAAAGAGCATAATAAAAATTTTTTCCCCTGAAAATGTTGTTCAGGTAATTTTGTAGCTATCATCACTGAATAGAGGAGTGCTTGGTACAAAACAGATGCTGAAGTATTATTGAGTTAGATAAATAATTTCAAAAAAAGTCATCAGAATCTAGGCATGGTGACAGCAGATGCCTGTAATTCTAACACTCCAGAGGCTGAGGCAGGAGGATTACTATGAGTTATAGGCCAGGGTGGTGGATTAACTAATGGATGCCTTGGGACATCCAGCAGAACTAAAACATTGTGGTTCTGGGTGTGGAAGGCCCCCCTGAGGAGCGTTGTCAACTGCGTAAGAAGAGAACTGGAGGGAAGATGGTGCGCTGTTGATCCTCCTGGAGAAGCTTGTCATGCTGGTTTTTCTAATATGAACTCAGCTGTTCTCATCATTGGAGGAGGTTGGGTCCTCATTGTCTTTGAGGATAGCTGTGGTTGTCTTTGGGAGAGCCCTGGTCCTTACGTTGAGCTCACTTCCTGGCTCCCATGCAGATCCCTCAGCCTGCTGGCACAGATCCTTCATTCCACTGGCACAGACTACCTAGCTTCCACCACTGGCCTTTGGGCCTTCCCAGTGCAGATCCTTGGTACAGACTTGCATGACACATTGTCATGAGCGGCCTCCTGTTGGACTCATGAAGGCCACTGCCATGGGCTCTAGTTTTTCAACTGGACTCGTGCAGGACATTGTCATGGGATCCAGGCCCCACATAAATACAATCAGCCACTGGGTCCCTGGTGCATGGACAGATCTCTTGGATGCCTCTGCATTTGACTTCTTGGGTGAATATTATAACACAATTCTAAAAATTATATGTCCTGTATTAAATCTTCTTCCTTGTAAACCCGGACTACAACAGCCAGCCTGGACTACATGATTATCCCTCTTCCCCGACAAAGCCTCAGCATGAAAAATAAGTGGAGTTTGGAATACTTGATATTCAGAGATGATTACTTTTCTTATATTTTTCTCCTATGGGGGTAGAGAAAAGATGAAACCATGTAAAGATTCAAGGGATCATTTTTATTTTTTATTTTATTTTAAAGAGGATAAAACCAAGGAAAATAAAACAAAAAAAAACAATCAAAAATAAACCAGCATAGGTGATACAGGACTTTAAAACCTTATGACACCAACAATAGTTACCATAATGCTTTTTGTTGTCTTCAAAATAGCTGCAGATATTTTGGACATAGTAAAAATCAAACAGAACAGAATAGAATAGAAACAATAAAACCAAAACAGTGAATGTAATAAAAGACTTCAAAATAAGCCACTAGTAAATTCAAAATGGTTACCATAATATCATATCTTTCAAATAGCTGCTCATGTCTTCAGATTTAGCATAATCAAACAAAACAAACGAGAATAAAACCCAACACAACAGAACAATGAAAATGATATGGTTTCCTGTCCAGGATCGCCTCCTGGTGAGGCCTGGACCTTCCCCAGCCCCCGCACCCGGCCACAGTCCACAAATGGCACAGACTCATGGAGACAGGCTTGGGTGTGGGGACCAGCGCATGGCGCTGGCTTCCAGGCAGGGATCATCTCCTGGTGAGGCCCCTGGTTCTCTCTCCCTTCAGTCCGTAAATGGCCCAAGGGATCATTTTTAGAGGTCTATGTTGTAGAGAAAATTTCTACAACATAAATACAATCAGCCATTAGTGGAACAAAAAAGATATGCAGATATGCAGATGTGAATGTTCAGAACTCATAAAGAATAGCTATTTAAGTATGGTCATATATCTTTTGATTCTACCTTGGTTTCCAGAAAGGACGAACTGCAAATCCCTTGTAGACATCTAAGTTACCTGCTTCCATTGCAATTCATGTGTGTGGAAGATACGCTGTATATCTTACATTTCTTCCAGATCTAGATGTTAAGATGTTTCTTGGAATTGTTTAGTATGATTCCAGAGATTCTAACACTTGAGCACTGCTCTTACAATCTTTCTTAACTCTAAATTTTATATACAGTGGTACCTTGGTTCACAAAAACACTTTTGTATGAAAACAGTTTGGCTCACAAACAGAATCATTTGGCAAAACTTTGTGTTTGTTTGCATACTCTGCATCAGGTGACAAACATAACTACAGTCATCTATCCCACAGAAGCACAAACATGGGCCATCTTTTCCAGACTCATGGGAGGAGTCAAGTTTGTGAACTGAAGTATCACTATATTGCATGTCTGCAGTAATCCTGAGTCCTGAACATCCCTGTGTTGGTTAATTTTCTCTTGTTGCTGAGACAAAATATCCAATGCCCAAAATGAAGGAAGGAAACATTTATTTAGCTCACAGTTTGTGGAGGTTTATTTAGCTCACAGCTGGCTCCAAGGCAAGGTGGCATTGCACAGGGGCATTATTCATGGCCGCAAAAAATAGCAAAAGCAACAAGAACAAAAGGGGCAAAAAGGATGAGCACGCACAGGCTCTTTTTGTCTCTTGGATGTACATAGACTACCTGCCCCTGGGTGGGTGCAGCACTCACACCCATAATCCCAGCACTGGACCATGACTCAAACACAAACTGTAGACGCCTGCCTCCAAAAAGCATCTCCAGTGACTGCATGAGGCTTAGGGGGGACATCCAAACACAAACCATAACAGTTCCCAATGAGAAAAAGACCAGAGCCATACCAAAAAGTAACCAATCATAGTTTGTAACAGATGATCTCATCTCCATTCAGTTCTCAAAATATCATATCTGAATAATTGACAAATAATTTTCTGGTAATTTTGTAAGAAACATTCTAAAATGGCTTCTAATTTACATACTTCATTATCTACTTCTTCCAGTTTTTAATGAGTCATACTCCTTTTCATCATTTCACGTTGTACAGAGTCCACCAAAGAGTGTATACATCAGGAAAAGAAAATTTTGTATACATATTTTAATACTAAATTTATTGAGACATTGTGAGATCAACACAAGCTACCATTGGCAACCACAATTACGAGGTGTGGGCAAAGTGGTGGCCATTAGCTTCCAGACATTATCAGTACGACGAACTCCTATAGTGTGTGCATGTTTTGTGGACTCTGCATATTCCTGTTTAATACCAATCAGTGTAAACCCTATTTGTTTGCATTCAAGTATATTTTAAGAATAGCTGGCACAGAAAGATTGAAACATACCATTCTATGTATAACCAAAATCCTCTTCATGACTATGTGTGTAGGCATGCGTGTGATGTCGGGAATTGAGTTCGGAGCTCCACACATCATGTATGCTATGCAAATGTTGTACCACTGAGCTACCTACCTAGCACTTTAGTTTTTGTTTGTTTTGTTTTTTGGAAGCAGGGTCTCACTTTGTAGTTCAGGTTGGTCTTGAACTCACTATGTAGCCCAGGCTGGGCTCAAAGTTGCAGCAATCCTTTTGTCTCAGCCTCCCTGGTGCTGGGATTAGAGGCGTGTACCACCATACCCAGACCTAGCCCTTTTTATTTCTGTTCTTGAGAAAGGGTGTTGCTAAATTGCCCGGGCTGGGTCAAATTTATAATCCTCCTGCATCAGCCTTCCAAGTAGCTAGATTACAGGAATGTGCCATCCGGTCTGGCTCTAATTTTGTTTATAATTTTGACAGAGTTGCTTAAACACTTCATATGTATAAGTGCTGTGCAGGTTAAATTGACATTTCATATTTCCATTCTATTTTTTGTTTTGTTTTGTTTTTGGTATCAGGGATCGAACTCATAACCTCATGCCTCCCAGGCAGGCACTTAAACCACTGAGCTAAATCCCCGGCCCTATTTTTTGAGACAGTTCAGGCTGGCCTTGAACTCACTTTGTAGCCCAGGCTGGTCTTGAACTCCCAATGATCCTCCTGCCTCAGCCTCCTGAGTGCTGGAATTACAGGTGTATGCCACCATGCCCAGCTCGTATTTCCTTTCTAAAAGGTAAACATGACCATTCAAAGCTTTTAAAAAGTCATGTCTAAGCCAGGTGTGGTGGCACACGCCTTTAATCCCAGCACTCGGGAGGCTGAGGTAGGAGGAGCGTTGTGAGTTTGAGGCCGGCTTGGGCTACAGCTTGAGCACAAGGCTGGCCTGAGCTACACAGTGCGACCCTGCCTCAAAAAACCAGGGTCAGGAGTTTGGCTCAGTGACTTAAGCGCCTGTCTGACAGGCATGAGGTTGTGAGTTCAATCCCCGGTACTGGAAAAAAAAAAAAAGTCATGTCTAAAAGAAACTGATACATCACATGACCATTTATTTGGTTCCATTCGTTTTAGAATAAAAGTGATTTTATATCCTATTTAATATTGACAATCATCAGAGACATAGTACAGATTGTCCCGCAACTGAAAGACTGCTCTTTAGGCAACTGGAAAGAACTCTTTTTTTTCCTCATCGTTGCTGGATATTTATAAAGTACAAATGCTGGAGTACCTTAATAGTTTTATAAACTCAAGTCACTGGAATGTATTACTGAAGAGAAACAGCATAAAATACAGGTGTTTTGCTCAAAGATACTTACAAGCAGGATCAGCAGCTGTCAGGCCGAGTGAGACAAAGTAAAGTACTAGAACTTGGCTGTTGGTGCTGAGATAAGCAGCCTCCTAGACAACGCGGTCAGGAAGCACTGAATAACCATGGTATCAAATCATTGAGAAAAGCGTTACATTCCACAGTGCTACAGTTCACAAAAGTCACCCCTGCAAGTGATTTGAAACCTGGATTACAAACAGGCACCCTAACCCTAACCCTAACCCTAACCCTAACCCTAACCCTAAAAATTTCCCCCAGCGTCTCCTGCGCTGAGAAGAGGGATTACTGGAGGGCGCCGTGCCTATCAGTGTGCTAACCCATTTGTGAGTTTCTAGTTGGATGGGTCCCAGGAGGTAGGGTCCAGTTGACGGAGGTCTGCAGTTGTACCACCTTGAATGCACCCTGTCTCATCTGGCTGAAAAGGTGTCACGAGAACATGAGCCCCAGCTTCTCCTACCTCTCCAGTTTCTTTCTTCCTCCTTCTTCCCCCCCCCCCCCTTCCTGGCTGCCACGAGTTGAGCAGTTTTCCTCCACTGTACCCCTCTACCATGTAAGGGCACAATTACATGATTAGTAAAGGCACAGTTACAGAATAACAAACTTACAGACATGCTATAGCAAGTTAAAATCAAGCAGCAGCTTCTGCCTGTGCTCCTGCTGCCTGTCACGTAAACACCTTGCCAAACTCAGTCAGCTTTGGCAGTCTGCTTTTCTTCTGATAATATTCTGGGCCAATTTGACTATTTTAAACTTTTGTTTCCCTTAGTTAAAGAAATATACTGCTTCCAGCTGGTTTCAAGGGCTTTGATTGCTGTGAAGTAACCCAGTAAAACACCCTTAACTGTGCTTGCTCCATTTGAACCCCCTCCCCTCATCCCCTGGGTGTTCCTACGTCATGGTAAACAATTATTTAGAATTAGTTTGCCTGATGCTGTATGACTTAATTCAAGTCATGTAACCAATCATGTAATAACCTGCCTTCTGCCTTGTACTTTTTGCTTGCAAACTGTATTTAAACTGAACCCGAAACTGCCTCAGTGCTGGTGATTTGGAACTGACTCCCACCAACCTGCTAGCATAATAAACGCTGCCTTCAAGATTTCTTGGTGCAGTCTTCCATCTGGTTGATGTTGGTTTTTCTGCAACAATCCTATCATTTCTCCATGGACACCAGCTAACCATGCACGGATGGAACCCTCTGAGTGTGGACCACTCATCCTTAAAATGTGAGTGTCCGGTGTTCTAACCCAATGAAGGGAATGTGACTAATGCACAGACCCTGAGTCAGACTTTCATTAAATAATGAGGACTGGACAGTGACTTTTGGGTTGTTTTTACTGGGGATTGAATGCAGGGCCTTCGCACTGACCGACATTCCCACCTTTAAAAAAACATTTTTCCAGACAGGGTCTTGCTAGCTGCAATGTTGCCCTAGCTGGGCTGTAACTTGCAATCCTTCTGACTCAGCCTCCAGGAGTGCTGGAATTCTAGGTTGGCACCACCACACCTGGTTTGGACTATGGTGTTAACCTCTACAAAAGATACAAGAACAAAATGAATGGAGAAAGAAAAACCAAACAATATATCTGAAGAGATGAAGCAGGTGGAGCAAGGCCCGACTTAGTCAATCCAAGGTGTTTAGATCATGAACCAATTGGGCGAAAGTCAAGAAACCACCAGTGTCCCAACCCGCGGGTAAATCAACGGAGACCCTAGAGGGGGAGTGGGGATGAAATAGGGGCACGAGACACGAGAAATGGAGACAAGACAATTGCCTGATCAAGCCTCGTTTATTAAAAAAAAGCTCCAAGTATATATAGGACGCGGGAGGAAAAGGAAATACGACCCTAAACGTCAGAGCGAAGCGCGGGAGTAACTAGGCAACGGTGGGAAGGCCTAACTACAGCGCGGGGTGTGTCGTATAAGAACAATAGGCACTTATAAAACTTGGAGAAAAAGATGGAGGCCAAATACAGGTCTCCCACACACCAGTTCATGCCATGGGAAACCCAGGACCTGGTGGGACCAGAACCTCCAGAGGTGGAGGCTGAAGTGAGGCTGCAGGCAGGGGAGTGGTTTAAGAGGCACTGAGACCTGACGTCTCCCTAATTCCATCCAGGGTGTTATCGACCTCCTTAATCTCTGTACAAAATTGGAAAGGGTAAAGGAGAGAATCTCCAGTGACAAGAGGCTAGCATGGAATAGCGAAGGAAAACCACAGAAGATGAGAGTGGATTGCCTTGTGAAAAGGGAGCTTCAGCGAACATGCAACAGGGGCTGTTGAGGTGATCCATCCCCCACTTCCCAGCTGTTTTCCTCCACCCAAACGGCTGGCGCCCAGCAGCTGCTGAGAGCAGGGCTGAGGCACACAGCTCTGGAGGAACCTTCACACACGTGTGGGATGTCACCCACGTGACACCGCCAATACCTGAACGCCCTAGCTCAGAAGTACACACTTCAAGAAACTGAACCAGTCCAAGACACAAGACCAATGGAATGGTCCAGACAGATCTAGGCAAGCCAACATTTGACAGGCCCCCTCCCATAGTGCAGAGCCTTATTCTGCCCTTTGGAGCCCATGCTCCCATGTGGACATCTAGGCAAGGATCACCAAGCAGAAGATGACTTCAGTATGAAACAGACTGAAATATGGTCTGCCCTCCAAACCCATGGGTACTGCATCCATGGATTCAACCAACTGAGGACTGAAATAATTAGAAAAGAAAGACTAAACATGTACAGACTTTTCTGAGGTCATGATTCCATAAATAATACATTATAATTGCTTGTCAGACAGCATTTCATTGTATTAGTCATTATGAGTAATGTAGAGATGATCTGAAGTATATAGGAGGATCTGAGTTGGTTATAGGAAAATACTACATCATATTTTTCTATGCTATGTGAGCAGATTTTGTAGGGTGTCTTGGAACCAATCCCATGAATACCAAAGGACAGCTGTAACTAGGAACAAAACTTAGATGAAATAAAGTATGTAAGAAGAAGAGAAAATGATTGTTAACATAAACATGAGAAGATAACAGATATATACAAGATAAATAATATTCTATTATAGCAAGAAAAGAACAACAAAAAAACAACAAATTAAAAAGGTGTTAGCCAAAAAATTTGATATAAAATTTAGAAGACAAGGTAGAAAAACTCAGCAAACAAAGCAAAAACACATACATTTAAAATAGAGAAAAAAATATTGAAGGGCAAGGAAATTTTACATCTAAAATCTAGCAAGATTCCTAGAAATTAAGAACTGCAGAAAAAGATGAGAAGACATAATCAAATATAATTGAAAGAAATTTCCTGGAACTAAAACGTGTATTGTCACATGTGAAGGGTCCACTTAATGCCTTGAAATGAAAGAAAATATACTCATGCTTTAGCATATATATACATATAGTGATGGTTCACATAGGAAAATTCCACAAAGCTAACCCCCAGATTACCCAGGGTGGGGAAAGTGACTAAGAGGAAGTAGAATGAGGTCAGTTTGCCCCTAAAAGAACATGTGTACGTCAAACAATGCATTTGCTAAACCAAGCTCTTTGTATTGTTCACAGTCAGTTACAGATTAAACTCCTTGTTCCAGATTTAGCCAAGAGTAGCGGCTGACTGTGCTAATCAGGATGTGGTTTTTCGCTTTAAATTCTGCCTCTGTAAGGGATGGCTGCTGCTGTTCTGCCCTCTCCCTGTATGGAGTCCTCAGTCCAGCTCCCAGCCAGCTAATAAAGTCTCTTTTAAATTCCTAATTGACTGCTTGGTCTCCTATGCTGGTTTTGAACCCAGAACATGTATCATGCAATTTCAGTGTTTTAGGACATCAGTTACTAGCCAATAAACTTAAAAATACATAGTATGATGATGATACCTTAAATTTTTAAATAACCTTTGGGTCAAGGAAGAAATCAAGAGAGACAAGTGAAGAAATCAGCAAAAATTGGAATATTTTATAACTAAAACCTGTGGGAAGAAACACTATTATTTATATGCTCTCATTAAATGATACAATTAAAAGAACCAAGTAATTTCATGATTATTAGTGATGGGCCGGAACCCACACAAAACCAGACCAGACACTCTGCCGCGAGAGAGAAGCTTTACTAGGTGGGAGGTGGGCTGCTTTGTGGACTGAGACAGCCGCCACTTGGCTCGGGGAAAGGGTTTTTAAGGTTGTTGGGGCGCAGAGCAGCCAGGGCGGCTCTGCGGTGAGCCAGGTGTGAGCAGCAGTGTGACAGTCCGGCATCAGGTACTTTCCTAGGTGGAGCAGTTGTGGGAAGTTCCTTTTCTCGCAGCTCAAGTGTGAACAGGCTGACCCTTCGATTAGGAGAGAACTATACAAGTACTCTGAGAAGGTATTAATAAGAATAAAATAAGAGCAGACCAGGCTTAGAGAGAACGATGGCTGCAGCACCAATCAAGCCAGTCTGGGAACCAGCACCATGCGTGGGCCTCTGCAGACTGAGAACAGCCAGACCCAGCCCCTTCCAGAGTGCGGGCTGGCAGACAGGAAGTACCATCCGCCCCCGCCCAAGTGACCGGCTGAGCCAGGGAAACCCAGGCTGTGATGAGAGCTATGGAGGTGAAACGCAATTGGACGCCTGTGGTGCTTTGGTGTTTCACTAACACTGCAGGTCTAGGGCCGGTGCTCTGATCGTAGGTTCAGAGGACATCGCTACGCAGTGTGACGTGGGGGCGGGTGTCATGTCTCCTTCTGAGGGCTGCGGCCATTGTTTATTCCCCATGGTCTTCTTTTAAGGTCCTATACCATTTGCATTGTTTTGTTGGGTTGGGTTTTACTCTCTTTTGTTTTGTTTATGTTAAATCTGAAAGCAGGAGAAGCTATTTCAAGGATAGCAAGATATATTATGGTAGCAATTTTGGATTTACTATTGTCTTGTTCTGAAGTCCTTTATTGCATTCATTGTTTCGTTTTTGTTGTTTTTATTCTGTGTACTGTTTGATTTTTACTATGTCCAAAGTTATCTGCATCTATTTTGAAGACATCAAAAGGCATTATGGTAACTATTGTTGATTTCATAATGCTTTGAAGTCCTGTATCTCTTACACTGGTTTATTTTGATTGGTTTTATTCTGTTATATCCTCTAAAATAAAATTTAAAAAAAAACTTAAAAGAATAAAATAAGAGCCGGGTGTGGTGGTGTACGCCTTTAATCCCAGCACTCGGGAGGCTGAGGTAGGAGGAGCGTTGTGAGTTCAAGACCTGCTTGGGCTACAACGTGAGCACAAGGTGGGTCTGAGCTACATAGTGCAACCCTGCCTCAAAAAACTAGGGCCGGGAGTTTGGCTTAATGGCTTAAGCGCCTGACTGGCAGGCACAAAGTTGTGAGTTTGATCCCTGGTGCTGAAAAAAAAAAAAAAAAAAAAAAAGAATAAAATAAGAAACTAGTTAATTAGAAAATATGTCCAAAGAAAACAAAAAGTTGTTTTTAAAAAAATAAAAAGTAAATGGGATAAATCTTATGAGTTGGATGGACACTCATGAGCCTCACAAGAAAAAAACTGCTAAGAGCAGAAACCAGAAAGCAGGAACAACCTTAGCAAGATTTTTAAGAAAACTTAAATGAGTATCTCTGAGTAAAAATTAGTGTGTCTGAGTGTTCCAGAGTAATATGTATAAGATATTCAAAATTCAGCTGGACACAGTGCATATGCCTATAATCCCATTCCCGCAAGGCTGAGGCAGGAGGATCAAAGAGAGCTGGAGGTTAGCATGGGCTATTCTGTAGTTCAAGGCTGAAGTACACAGTGAGATTCTGTCTCAGAAAAAAGAAAGAACAAAAGAAATCCATGATTCATTTTGAAGTTAAAAATAGATTTTGCGAGCTGGGCGTGGTGGCGCACGCCTTTAATCCCAGCACTCGGGAGGCTGAGGTAGGTGGAGTGTTGTAAGTTCGAGGCCGGCTTGGGCTACGACGCGAGCGTAAGGCCGGCCTGAGCTACATAGTGCGACCCTGCCTCAAAAAACCAGGGCCGGAAGTTTGGCTCAGTGCCTTAAGCACCTGCCCTGGCAGGCGCGAGGTTGTGAGTTCAAGCCCCGGTGCCGCGGAAAAAAAAAAAAAATAGATTTTGCAAGATAATACATATAGCAAAAACTCACTGTGAAATAAAATAAAATAAATCATATATGAATGGAAGATAAATGAACAATATGAACAAAAATCATCTCTGAGCTCCAGATTATGAGTGACTTCATGTTTTTACTTACACACATGGGTAACTTTTTTCCTATTGAAAGATACATTGGTAAAGATACGTTGGCCATATAACAAATATTACAAATAGTTATTGCAATAAAATTGTAATAAATACTAAAAAGGAATTTAGATCACTGAATAGTAATTGTTTCCTTAACATTTAAGGACAGACAATATAAAAAAAATTTTTTTTTTTTTGAGACAGGGTTTCACTATGCAGTTCAGGCTGGTCTTGAACTCAAAGAGAACCTCTTGACTCAGCCTCCCAAATCCTGGGATTACAGGCATGCACCACCACGCCTGGCCTTGATTTCTTTTTCAAAACAAATGTTTCATTTTGCATCATGCTTCATGCTATTGCTTGTTGCCATGTTTCATGCTATTGCTATGGCTGGGATGACAATATCACAGAGTCATGACATATTTACCTACTATAAGATAAAGTCAATATAGACAGAAATTTGTGGATTTTTTAAAGAAAATTTTTATTACAAAAAAATTAAATGTTTTTTTTTTCTTCATACCAGGGATTGAATTCACAACCTTGCACCTGCCAGGCAGGTGCTTAGGCCACTGAACTAAATCCCCGGCCTTATTTTTTGAGACAGGGTCTCACTATACAGTTCAAACTGGCCTTGAATTCACTTTGTAGCCCAGGCTGGTCTCAAACTCACAACGATCCTCCTGCTTCAGTCTCCTGAGTGATGGGATTAAAGGCCTGTGTCACCACACCCAGCAAAAAAATTAAACATGTACAGGAATAGTATTCCTTCTATCTGTTCATTGCCAAGTCCACTAGATATTGGAAAAAATATCAGGTATCTTGTTTTCACTCATAATCATTTCAGTCTGGATTTATGAAAAAACAAACTAAAAAAGGATGACTACAGTGTCTTTATTTTACCTGAAAAATTCAATTTCTTAACATCAGTTATCTAGTCAGAGTTCACATTTTCTCAATATTTTCAAATTGTTTACAATTTATGTTAATTAGGATATAAAGTTTATCTGATCCATAAGTTTCTTCAGTATTTATTTTCTAAATATTTTATTCTATTTTCTAATTTAGTAATTTAATTCAGCATTTGCAACTTGTTAATGTTGCCTATGTGTTTCAATAGTTACACATTAGACAATTCATTAAGCAAAAATAGCAAATCTTACAAATTCACAGATCAGTAGCTATCAGAAATTGCTTGAAAATTACTTATAAAAGTGATTTGAAGTCAGGCAAAGTGGCCCACGCCTTTTATCCCAGCACTCGGGAGGCTGAGGCGGGAGGATCATTGTAGGTTCAAGACCAGCCTGGGCTACAAAGTGAGTGTGAGACCAGCCTGGTCTGTAAAGTGAGATGCTGTCTCAAAAAAAAAAAAAAAAAAAAAAAAAAAAAAAAAAAAAAAAAAAAAAAAAAAAAAAAAAAAAAAAAAAAAAAAAAAAAAAAAAAAAAAAAAAAAAAAAAAAAAAAAAAAAAAAAAAAAAAAAAAAAAAAAAAAAAAAAAAAAAAAAAAAACAAAACCCAACTAAAACTAAAAGGTGATTTAAAAAGGATTTTTAAAAAAGAAAACAACTCTTACGTGGTATTATGTATGCATATGGGTAAGGTCTTTTCACATCCAGTGAGCCACACCTTCCTGCTTTGTCCTCTGCTTCACTGTTTATTCTCAGATTTCTCTGCCAGGTTCTCTGCCTCTACCTGACCTCTAGACGCTGAGTTGCCTCAGGAATCAACTGAAGCCATCTCCTTTATACATTTTCTTACAGGACCACAATCATACTCCTGGCTGTAAATGATATTATTGGTAAAACTGTTACTTTCACACAGCAAATACTAAAACAAAGTAAAAGATAACACACTGGCTTAGACATTTGCGACTTAAATCACAGAAGTAATACTTAGAGCTCCTTAAAATAAGAAAATAATCCATAATCCTATTGAAAAATGGGTCTGGGCGTGGTGGCATATGCCTATAATCCCAGTACTTGGGAGGCTGAGACAGGAGATTGAATCCGAGGCCAGTTGGGCTACAATATGAGTTTAAGGCCAGGCTAAACTACATAACAAGATCCTGTCTTGAAAAACAAAAACAAAAGCAAAACAAAACAAAACAAAAAATCACTATAGGTAGGAAGAAAAATGACATAGATGGTCATTTAAAAGAGAAAGATTCTTGTCTTGGTTACTTTTCTCTCACTGCTGGGACAAAATACCCGCCTCCCAAAGTTTAAAGGGGAAAAAGTTTATTTGGTTCATGGTTTGTGGAGGTTTCACTCCATAATTGGCTGGCTCCAAAGCAGGGTGACATGGCAGAGGGGCAACTGTTTAAGGCAGCAGAAGACAGCAAATGCAACAAGAGCGGGTCAGGGATTTAGCTCAGTGGCATAAGCGCCTGCCTGGCAGGCATGAGGTTGTGAGTTCAATACCTGGTACCAAAAACAAACAAACAAACAAACGCAACAAGAGCAAAAAGCAAGCCTCTTTCTTCCCTTATATTGTTTGCAGGCTACCCGCCCTAGGGCAGGTGTACACTCACACTCCCAATCCCAGCACTAGACAGTGAACCAATAACAAACTCGAAATTCAGGTGCCCCTCAAAATCCCATCCCCCTTGACCACATGAGGCTTTGCGGGGGGTGGGGGGAGGCAGAGACACTCGGACACAAACCATAATAATTCTCCACTATTCAAAATAAGAAAATGCAAATTAGAATTATTGAAGAAAAATGTGAGATGAGTTACATTTAACAAGTTCACTTGAGCAAGAAATACTTTCTAAAATCTAGTAGCATTTCCTATGCAGTTGGTTCAATGCCCTCCAATTCCACGTGTGCGGGTTACATTCATGGCCTCAAGAAGAAGTGAAATAAGCCGATTGCCTACAGTCAGCATTTACCCTATCTAGGCCTTTTGTTACGAAGCATTTGCTTATCATGGACGTGATCTAATCAGTTGAAAGCCTGTGATTGAAAGTTGTTACTACTCCAGACTTGATTACTTGGTCATAAAGGTATACACTTTGGTTACAATTTATTTACAAGTTTACTATGTATGACAGCTGCTTGGAGCTAAGCTTAACCACCCAGCTAGACTTAGGCCAAACTCAGTATACTTAACTCTACTGAGATACCATTTTTGATACACAGAAGTTTGGCAAAATTCTAAGAATTCGATTACATACTGTTTTGATAAAGTTACATCAAAGTGAGCATTCTCTTACATTGCAGTCTTAGTTACTTTTCTCACTGCTGAGACAAAGTACCTAATACCCAAAATTAAAGGGGGAAAATTTTGTATAGGTTTGTTCACCTCTTCTGGAATTGGGTTCCAGGTTCTTCCCGTCTCAAAGAATAGAACAAAACAAGCAAAAAACAGTGGTAAAGTTTACTTTAAAAAGTGAAAGTGAAGAATGAGAGACACTGACTCTGCAGAGTAAGAGAAAAGATAAAAGTATAACCTGGAGGACACAGGGCAGGATATTGTGAAGAAACCATGATAGCAAGCTCTTCTTGGAGTCTGCGTCCCTTCACATCGTCCAAATCTTGAGGAACCTGTGAGAACTTCCACACGTGGGTCCCGAGGGACAGTGCTGGGACCTCACGCCTCAGGCCGAGGTCAGGTCTAGGCCGGCCTACTGAAAACCTGCTCAGCTTTTCCCACGATGCTCCCACGCAGGGCTTCGGGACTGTTCTGTGCAGCTGTTTCAGGGTCTTGTAACTGGCAGGTCAGGCCTAGCTCACCAGTCAGCCCTGCCACACCCTAATCTCCTAGCTCATTACTATGTTTTTTTTTTTTTTTTTGTACTGAGGATTGAACCCAGGACCTTCACACTAAACTACATCTTGAGCTCATTTTTATTTTTTTACTTAGAGATAAGGTTTTGCTAAGTCACTTAACTACTGAAGCTGTACTGAAGCTTGAGCCTCTCCTGACACAGCCACGCAGGGTACGGGGATAATGGACAGGAACCACCACACCTGGCTCCACTGCATATTCTTAGGACACATTAAATGTAAGACTTGAAAAAAAGAGAACAGAAATATAGTAGGCCTTACCAAGCTGATATTAATGGTATTTAATAATTTAAAAACAATGCTTTGTTTCTATTTGTCCTATGATACAGCAGGATACTTTTATTCTGTTTTCTTTTCTGAGCTGCCTTCAGGCTTTAGAACGTCCTTCACTTCTATTATGTAGGGTAAGATGAATAACATGTAATGTAAAATTCACTTTGACTTGTAGCTTGTCTCTTATCAAACTCTTGCTACATTGTCTCCCAGTGTCAATACAATATGATGACATCCAGTTACATTGTCTCTCAACAGTGTTTAAACTGGAAAATTTAGTAACTTTTTTACTAACAACAATATTTAGGCTTGCAGGAATTAGTTTCCATCTCTCAAAAAACTCCCACTGGGTTTGGGATGAAGCTCAGTAGAAAAGTGCTTGCCTCACCCTGGGTTCAGTCCCCAGTACAGGCAAACACTAAAAAGCACAAAAAACCTAAGCCCATCCATTCTGCATCGTTAGGCACACCATCTCTGTGACTCTGTTTGACAATCAGTTCTTTTGCATCCATTCTGTGCCCCAGGCGCTTGTTACTTTTCCAGCCCTAGGAAACATTTTGGATGGCATCACAGGTTAAACCTGTTTCTCAGGAAAAAATGGTTTCAAAGCAGATAATTAGAACTTGTGAAAATTAATTTGGATTTCAAATTAATTAGAGTTTTAGTACAGAAATTAAATTGTTTCACTTAGTTGCCCAGTCTGGTGATAAGAGATTTAAAATGTATCTTGAAGCAATCTCTTCCCCCTAAGCTGGGTCCCTTTTGTCATGCTATTGTCACAATCTACATCTAACGCTGAACAATTCAGATGGCAGCCAGTTCAATCTTTTCTAGATTTGTTACAGCCTCTGCAAAGATAAAATAGTTTTGGACAAAACAGTTGTTTTACTGTTATTGTTTTCTACACTTTTATCCTCAGTGTATTTAGTGAGTATCTGCTACATGCCAACTACTACCTCGGAAGTTTGAGGTACAATTTTCACTAGAACAGCCAAAATTTCTGCCCTCAGGAACTTTACAAGAGGGACAAAATATATCTTTCATGCAAAAATAATCATTTTATTGAAAATAATGACAAATAAAATCACATATATTTAAAGTACAAAACATGATGTTTTGAGGCTCCGGATGTGGTGGCACATGCCTGCATCCCAGCACTAGGACGGTGAGGTGGGAGGGGCACAGCAAGTTTGAGGCCAGTCTGGGCTACAAAGTAAGAGCCTCTCTCAAAGCAAAACAAACAAAAATCATGTTTTGGGATACACACATGTTGTGAAATAATTACTACAATCAGGTTCATTAATATATCTATCACCTCACATACAGCAATCCACCCTGCCCCGCCGCACTGGGGAGCAAACTCACAAACCTCGTGCCTGACAGACAGGCGCTCAAGCCACTGAGCCAAACTCCCGGCCCTGGTTTTTTGAGGCAGGGTCGCACTATGTAGCTCAGGCCGATCTTGCGCTCACGTTGTAGCCCAAGCCGACCTCGAACTCACAACGCTCTGCCTCCCTCAGCCTCCCGAGTGCTGGGATTAAAGGCGTGCGCCACCACGCCTGGCCATACAGCAATTCTTAATATCTTCCACTTAACATTTTATAACAGAAGAGGTCAAAAACAGTTAATCACAAAGAATGTGCTCAGCATCTTATCCCTCAAAACAGATAGTTACGTATCATTCTAATAAATAATAAATAAAATAGTTACGTAAGTATCATTCTAAGCCAGACGGGGTGGTGCACACCTGTAATTCCAGCACTTGGGAAGCTGAGGCAGGATGATTGCTGAGAGTCTGAGACCAGCCTGGGCTACAAAAGGAGTTCAAGGCCAGCTTGAGCCATATAATGAAACCTTGCCTCAAAAAAGACCAAAAAAAAAAGTATCATTCTAGATGACGTCTTGATATCATTTTTTTAAAATACAAAAACTGGCAATGTCATATATACTGTTTTGTAACCTGCTGTTTTGCTTAATGGGAATTTTGTTTTGTTGTTTGCTTTTTGAGACAGGGTCTTGCTATGTAGTTTAGGTTGGCCTTGAGGTCAGTACGTATCTCAGGCTGGTCTGGAACTCTTAGCTCAGCTTCCCTGTGCTGGTATCACGTGTGTGTGTCAACTATGAGGGCCAGGAATTTGGCTCAGTGGCTTAAGTACCTGCCTGGCAGGTGCAAGGTTGTGAGTTCTATCCCCAGTACTGTTACAGGAAAAGTGAGTTAGACAAAAATTTTATAGGCAGTCAGACAGGGATGGGCCCTCAAAGGAACCAGTACAAAAGTTCAGATACCTTGTAACCTCTGAGGAGACAGACACCTCCTGCTGTGGGCCAGATATCAAGACAAAAGGCAGATCCTAAGGATTGATATTCTAAATAGTTCTATATCACCCTGAGGAAGTCAGGAATCAGCATCCCACCCTTTTATGGGAAGAGTCATTATCGTTAAACATCCCTCGCTTACTACGTGACTCCTTTCCTCATTTGTCCTTGATTTAATCAATTTTACCTGAGCAATTAATCTTATTGGTTAACTGTAGTTATGTCCCACCTTATGCCCACCTTGCAGATTCCCATTTTCCCCGCCTTGGACCCGTCTAACCTCATGGTTTTACTGTATAAAAGTCCCTAAAAATGACAGTCTTGGGCAACCCGCTCGGGCCCCCTTCTGTCCCTCAGACAGAAGCTTTCTTTCCCTCAATAAATATATCTTGCTCTTATCCTCCGTCGTTCCTAAAATTCATTCTTCGATTTTAGAGAACACAAACTCACGCCAGACGTATAGTAGGTTGAGAGTTTCGTTCCCCCATATCATTTGGAGGTCTGGGATCATTTTTCCTATATCAGTACCACACACACACACACAAAGTCAATTATTGAGACTTACGAGACAAGAAAATGCATTTTTATATTTTCAATAAATTTTAAGAAATATATTCACTAACCATCTCTATTTCCATCATCTCAAGTCAAGTTCTATCCCAGCTAACCCTGTCTGGACCCCTTAACCAGTCCTTTATCTATTTTCTGTCATGATAGAGAAGATCTGCTCTTTTTTAGTTTCATATAAACAGAATCATAATATTTTATGTGATTTTTTCTCAATGGATCTTCCAGATTCATTCCTGTTGCATGTCAAGTAGTTGATTCCTGTTTATTGATAATTAGTATTCACTATATTGCAAGGCCACATCTCAAGCTTATTCAATCACCAGTTAATGGATATTGGGGCTTTTTCCAGTTTTTGATCACTAAAACTAAAGCTGCTTTAAACACTTACGGACAAGCATTTGTGTAAATACCTAGAAGTGTAATTTCTGGATCACAGGATAGACATACGAATACGGAAGCTTTCCAAACTGATACTAACTAGTGTTCTGCACTCCTAAGCTGCAGATGCGAGTCCAGGTGCTTTGTGTCCTTGCCAACACGTGGCATTGCCTTTTGATTTTGGGGCACGCTAATAGGTATGTGCTCAAGATGTGCTTCTTACCTAGGCCAGTCTATTTTTGTAACCTCACTTCAAAACTGATCATTTTATTAATAAATTTAAGAAAGCCGGGTTGGCGATTTAGCTCAGTGGCACAGCGCCTGCCTGGCAAGCGTGAGGTCCTAAGTTCGATTCCCAGTATGCCCCCGCCAAAAAAATGAAAAAGAAAAACCTAAGCAGTCTTACGAGTCCAGAAAAACTTGCCTGGTTTGGCTCTGTAGCTATTTTGTTTCTATTTTCCCTCGGAAGCCCCCAGGCGGCGTCATGAAAACTTAAACTCGGTGTCACGCAGCAGGAGATCCCCTCACGTCCGCAACAGGGAACCTTTAAGAGAGCCCCGCTATTGCTTCTGCCGCGCCTCTTCTCTCCGTCAATCCCCACGCAGGAGCAGAGCACTCGGCCGGCCCTGAGCCCCTAGGCTCCACCTCTTCCGGAATCCGGCCACTACCTAGGGTTTGACCTAAGGATGGGAAAGGAAAGGGGCTTCCGGTCTCGCGATTGGTTCCAATCCCGCGAGAAAAGAGGACGGCCGAAGGCGGTAGTGGTGAGGGGAGGGGGTGTGGCCGGGGAGCGCGAAGTCCCGGGGAGTAGGGGAGAGTGGGCGGGGTCGCGCTCACCGGGCGTACGCATGCGCGCGGGCGGCGGGTCGGGCTGGGCTGAGAGGGGAGGGGGCGGCGGCACGGCAGTGGCGGCGGCGGCGTCGTTATTTCCGTGGTCCGTAAGGTGCGCGGCGGCGCGGGTGGCCGCGGGAGCAGTAGGTAGGCACCGCGTCTGAGAGACCCTGAGACCCCCGCCTGGCTCTGGCGCCCGAGACCCGCGGCGCCCGCGGTGTGCGGACCCTGGGAACACTAGGTCACCCTGCGGCCCCGGCCCTCTGCCGCGCTTCAGGTAGGAGGCAGAGGCGCGCGCGCCCGCCGGCCGCTGAGGCCCGGCCTCGCCTGTGGCCCGGGCGGCCCGGCCCGGGAGCCCGCCTCCCGCGCGGGCACTCGCTGCCCCTGTGCGCGCCCGTGGGCTGGGCTAGCCGGCCGGGCGTGCGGCGGCCCCGCCCCAGGTGCGCCCGACCCGGCGGCGCGAGCCGCCCTGCGCCGCGCGCCCGTGGCCCCTCCCGCGGCGACGCGGGTCCGCGTCCGGTTCGGGTCCGGGTCCGCGGGTCGGGAGGACTCGGTGCTCGGGGTCCTGAGCTGCGAAAAGCCGCCCTCATACTGCTCCTGGGCCATTCACGGCCAGTGTTGAAAGTTACAGTCTCGAGTTGGTTCTTTTTAGGCCAGTGGTGGGCTGGTTTGTGATTTTTCTTTTCATTTTTAAATAGTAGGAAAGCAAAGTGTGAGGCACGGTAGGCGGTGGACATTAGTAAGCGAGGCGCAGTAGTGTTCATTAGTGTGAGATTTAGTTAAATTGAGGCAGTGTTCTGCGGGACCGTCCGCAGGCTCAGATGCGTTCTGCTTAAAGGATTTAGTAAGTCTTTCACTTGATACTTAAACACACAGTTTTGTAAATGTTTTTGTCCTGTCTCTTTTACACCAGTGTGCATTTCACAGGAATAATGGTTATGAAAGCATCCGTAGATGATGATGATTCAGGATGGGAGCTTAGTGTCCCTGAAAAAATGGAGAAAAGCAACACAAGCTGGGTGGACATAACCCAGGATTTTGAAGAAGCTTGTCGAGGTGAGTTGGGATTTTTGGATTAGAAGTTCAAAATCTGCGAAGTAAAATTGTGATGGTAATTTCTAAACTTACTTGCTAAAATTCAACAGGTAATTATAGTTTATCAAGTTTGTTAACCACACTAATTCTCTGCATGGTAATTTTAACTTCCATTTAAAGCTGGTGTGTGTTTGCCGTAGCATTGCAGATCCTGAGGCAGTGGTGTCCTTTTAAATTTTCCTGACCTTGAAGTAACAGGTGCATTGCAACAATTGCTAAAACAGTTTGTAGCTGTGGGAACACTAATTGTGTTGACCAAAAGCATTTTTGTATATTTGAGCTTTCAAAATGGTCAGAACCCATTATTCCCTGCTTTTGATTCTCCAGTGGCTTCCTGTTGGAGGTAGAATAAAATCCACTCTTCTTTGTGGCCTCATGAGATCTGGTTCCTGCTCCCCGTTTTGTACTACTGCCCCAATCAGTTCCATTCACAAGGTCCTAAATATATTTTTGAAAATAAATGATCAGAGAAAAGATTGGGTTCATTTGTTGAAGGGGAAAAGCTTAGAGAAAGACTGACGAGAAAGGACCAGGTAATAAATGTCTCAGACTCCATAGGGTGGAATCAGGAACCAGGTAGAGAAATTAACTGGGTGAAAGCATAGGCTGACACACTGAGCCCAGAAGAGCTGAGGTTAGAATGGTAAAGGTACAGGTATAATTCTAAAGTGGCTAGGGAGAGATGATGGAGGAGTTCATTCCTGGTGGCTTCTGTCTTTCCAGGAAGCTTACTAGATTTTTTGGTAATACTAAAGTGGGGTGTGTTTGAATACGGCTTTTGAGGGGTGAAGATTGGAGCTGCTTCAGGCGGGAAGGGAACTGGCTGAGTATAAGAAAATCCCATGCCTACCCTGTACTGTCTGAAATACTTGTCTAGTTAAAGTATTCCTCGGTAAGATAGTGGAAAGGTTAGGTTGGGAGTTGCCCGTGTGTGTCTACCTCGAGGAGAGAGAAGAAAGTCAGTTACAGTGTAGTTTTTGTGCTCAGAAGGCTTGGTCAATTAAGCGACTTATAAATATCTTGCCCTGATTTTAAGTGCTGTGTATTAGGGAGCTGTCAGGAATCTAGCTGAGGAAGGACATGTAGCTTAAGTTGAGCCTTAAAGGAAAGAGTTTCTTTAAGTGGTGGTGTGAGAATCTTTGTAAACTGAGATGATTGTGTGGGCCAGAGTTTAGCGAGAGGTTAGTTTGGGGAAGTCAGTGCTTAGCTGCAGAACATTTTTCAGTGGAGGGTCTTCAGTTTTTTCCTTTTGTTCTCTTATTTTGAACATGGCTTATAAACATGGGAAATCTTAAGGGTTTTGAACTAAGATTGAAAGTATACACACTAGATGTTTAGTACAGTGACTGAGATGGTATCTTCTCAGTACATAAATAGCTAACTAGGCTCTTGAGTCAGACATGGGCAGAAGTCCTGACTCAGAATCTAGTTTAGTTAATTGGATAGTTTAATCTGAGTTTTAGTTTTCTCTGTAAAGTATCACTGCTACTTTATAAAGTGATTAAATGAGATGGTGGATGTAAAGCACTTGATTTATCATAATAGGCACTGGATGATGGTTGCCATTGTTACTCACGGTATTTATAATTTGGTGGTATAAGTGTATGAAAGCAGCATAATCTGTGATGGTCGAGATAGCAAGAGCCTGTGCCCTCAGACAAGGTTTTGCACCACCCCATTTTGAGGTGATGAGACTTGAGCTGAGATCTAGAGTGGAATAAAAAGGTTACACATGTTAAGTTGATATGTCTTGATTAATGAATATAGCATAACAAATGGAACACGAGAGGTGTTTCTTAATTATTTCCCCCAGTGAAAACAAAAGTGAGCACCTACACTGTCAGCTTTCCCTTCCCAGGTCTTACAGGTAGCGTTCAAAACAGCTCACACACACATTTTATCATAGGAATTCATGGGACAGTTTGTGTTTTACACTATATTGCCATTTATGTTTGAGGTCTTTCCCTCCCAGATTGTCACATAAATTTAACATGCGGCAGCTGTACCGGTTTTTATGCTGTTTATTTGAATATTCTGGGACATAACACCCACAGTTGTGCATTCCATACTTTGAAGACTACAAGGCTGCAGAATTCCATTCCTTGCTTTTTGGGGGGTTGTAAGGAGAAACGAGCCTGAGAAAGCAAGCAGTCCAGAATTTTGGGAGGGGTGAGCTGTTTCAGTGTGACTTCTGTTACATCATAAATTACCCTATTTCTTTGTCTGGGAAACCTTGAGTAAGAGATAAAGTTTACTCTTCATGTTGGTATGCATTGAGAGGGAGTGGCACGTAATTTTGTTGCCACTCATACCGTCTTACTAACTCTCCTACATTAGCTCTTGCATTATCTCAGGTGGCGTGAATGTGAGGTGTATTTCTTGAAACAAAAAGTTGATTTTTATGTATGGATCGCATATTATATACAGATTCTTTGACGTCTTAGAGCCTTTGGTATTTAGTAATTTGTTTTCTTTCTTGAAATAATGAGATTCATAGTCTTGATTATATTTTAGACATGTTCTGGTGCCTTTCTGAAACGAAAGCTTAAAACTTATGGGCTATCTTGGCTTTCCTCATGTTAGCCTGCCCTACATCCTCTGGGATGTACTTTTACTTTGCCTTTTCCTCTTTTACTTGGCCCAAGCTCGTTCTGCAAAGTCAGTTTCTCCTTCGCTCTTCATTTTTACTTTTTCAAGTAGACTTTGCTGCCATTTGAAATACATGATTTATTCTCTGTAACTGCCGGCATGACATAATGGCGTTTGACTATTCTGGTGACTTTTTTCTTTTGGCATGCTTTGTCTTTTAAAAAGTAAAACATTACAGATTCATTTAGGACCAAATAAGTGCAGGTTTCAAAAGTTTCTTATTGAGGTTAGGATTTTAAGATTTGGTTAAGGAAAATTTTAAGAACATAAATTTCTTCAGAAAGTGTTTTCCTTTTAAATGATTGAGTCCTTTAGATGAAGGCACTTTGGATGGCTTAGGCCTAGGCTTTCTTCTCTTATTCAATATTTCTTTTTTACTTGATGTCTTCCATGCCTATAGTTTAATCTGCATTCCAGTGAGGATGACTCCTAAGTTTATATTTTCAATCCAGTTTATATTTGTAATATATTTCCAGTTTATATTTCAATCCTAAGTTTAAATTTTCTCTCCTTGGAGTTCCAGATTGGAAGATGCATTTGTTACCTTGTGCCACAGAGTCCTCAGTTTACCCCCACCCTCCCTCAAAGTAGGATTCCCTGACTTCTGTTTATCCCATCTCAGCTCATGGCACCATTGCACTTGAAACCTATACTCTATTACTTCTTATGTATGATCTCTTAGCAAGTCCTGTTGATTCTGCCACTTCAGTGTGTCGCAACTTAATTCACTTCTGTTTTCCTTGTGACCACCCTACTAGCTGAAGCCATCATCTCAGGCTCAGATTCCAGTAATAGTTTTTTAATTGTCCTGCATGCATCTTTCCAGGCCCTTATAGCTATACTCCAGTGAACTTTTTGAAAACACAAAATGATGTTTGGAATACCATTCTCCTGGACCATCTTTCTTAAAAAGAATGATGTATAGTCTGTGTGATGTGATCCAGTCTACCTTCCTTGGTCTGTGTTGTCACTCTCTGCCCTAAGCTTTTAGGCTTTGAAAATATTATGCCCTGTTGTCCCTGATTCCCCGTTCCAACCAGGAGCCATTGTGTGTCCCTTTTCCTCACTTTGTTTTTGAGACAAAGTCTTGCTTTGTAGTTCAGACTGGCCTTGAACTCACTGTGTAGTCCAGGCTAACTTTGAACTCATGGCAGTTCTCCTGCCTCAGCCTACCAAGTTGTGTGATTACAGGTGTGCACCACCATGCCTGGCATTTTCCTCATTAAAGGGTTCTCCCTGTGTGTGGGCTTAACTTCTTCTCATCACTCAGACCTCGGCGTACATTTTGCTTCTTGAGGTAAGCTTCCTTGACCGCTCAATCTGGGTCAGTGATTTCGGTTTTCCTTGCTAAATAATCTGTCAGGTGTGGTGTTACCTGCCCGTAAACTGAGCCAGCACTCAGGGAAGCTGAGATATGAGGGTCGCGACTTCAAGCCCAGACTGGGCAACCTCGTGACTCAGTGAGACTTACTCGAAATAAAACATGAAAAGGGTTGAGGATGTAGCTCAGTGTGAAGATTTTGGGTTCAGTCTTTGCTACTGGAAAAAAATAAAAAACAAAACCAGCTTCCTGCTAACAACAGAGTTAATGTCTTACGCATTTTTACTCACTTTTAGTTGCTCATCAGATACAAACTTGTAATTTTCATTGTTTTTATTAATTGTTCAGCAGGTGGCACACATTACCTCCATGTTCTCTGTAACTGATCTTGAGGCTCTTACTTTTTTTTCCCCCTTTTTCCAGATTATTTTGAATATATGGTGCCATCAGTGTTACTTTCCCTGATAGGTAACATGATTAAGTAATGCTTGTGGGCTCCCTTCTCTGGGAAACCATGCCTGATTTAAACCTGGCCATTATACTACCTGTAAAAAGTCTCTGATGTTCCTACTGTATTCAGTTTTCTATGTTTAGATGATCTCTGAATTACAAACCTACAATTTAAAAATTTTCACTTAAACATATGTGATCATGTAACATACACTTCACTTTCTTCTGCCTGCCAGATGCTCTGTCTCTTACCTATGGATGGCCAACATCTTCTTTCTAGGATTATGATGCCTCCAGCTATTTAGAGCCTAGAAATAATTCAAAGTCTGCTATCCTTGCATTGATCCTCTTTGTGCTATAGTCTGAAAAGATACAGGTCCATCCTTTCATCCATTTTCTTCTCTCTTTGATACCTTAATTTATTCTATTAGTCTTTGTTTCAAATACTGTACTATATTTAAGTCTCCCCAGTTTCTTTGGCTCCTGCCTAGTACTTCAGGAAAACTCCTTTTATTGCTTTTTCTTCCCTCTTCTAAAGTATGGGTTGCTTAAGATTCTCGTTTCTCCTCTTTTCTGCTTTATCCTCTTTCACTCACAATATTTGAAGGTCCTCAGTATATATGAAGAATGAATCAAGCTGGGTGTAATGATGCATACCTGGAATTCCAGCAGTCTGGTAGGCAAATGAAGGAGCATTGAAAAGTTCAAGCCCAACCTGGGCAGTTTAGCATCTGATTGAGGCCCTGTCTCAAGAAAAAAAAGGCAGTGTGTGGCTAGGGGTATAGTTCATTGCAGAGGCCTTGCATTCAATTCCCAGTGCTGCAAAAAAACAAACAAAACAAAAGAATGAATATTCTCAAGTTGTGTTTTTTCTAGCTACGCAATATTTGGATCTGAGACTAAAGAAGTTTGAGAATCATGTATTATGTTAAGCCATGATAATTACAAACACAAGCATGGTTGCTGAAGTTGTGATTCTTGATTATAATATTACCATCCAAGTGGTCTGGAATATGCTTGTGTAATCTTTTTTTTAAAAGATTATCATTGACCTGATTACATAGCATTTAAAAGTTACCACGGCAAAAATGTAGATTTTTTTCTTTTTTTTTTGCGGCATCAGGGATTGAACTCACAACCTTGCGTCTGTTAGACAGGCGCTTAAGCCACTGAGCCAAACTCCTGGCCCTAGTTTTTTGAGGCAGGGTCACACTGTATAGCTTAGGTCGGCCTTGTGCTTGTATTATAGCCCAAGCCGACCTCGAACTCCCGAGTGCTGGGATTAAAGGCGTGCGCCACCACGCCCAGCTAAAGTGTAGATTCTTAATAAGACTTTCATAGACAGCTTTTCCTTTTCCTAATCATTTGATAATTATTATTCTAGGAATTTGCTATTTATTTACTTCTTTAAGAGAGAAAGGATGGACATAAAATTGTCTTGATAAAAGATCTGGTCATCCTGTAAACTATTTTTAAAATGATTTTGTTTTTGCAAATGAAAATAGTTCTCCTTGTTCTATGTCATAAAGAATGTTTTCAGAGTAGGGTTAGGCAGCACTGGTGTTTGTGGAATATTTTAGATTGGTGGTTTCACCTGGGATAGCTTTGCATCTCAAGGGACATTTACTAAAGGTTCAAGACATTTTCAGCTATTAGAATGGGAGCATATGTGTGCTGCTTGACTGCCTGACTTGACAGGTAGGTTTGAGGAATAATCTGGATTATTCACATGGTCACTTAATACTCTTTCCAGTACTGTACCCTGACCTTCAAATTATCCTGGGAACTTTTTTATTGGCCCCTCCAAAGAAAATCTTCAAGGTTGCCTCGGATGATAGAGGGTCATCTGTTTGGGTAGAACTGTGGGAGAATCCAGCAGCTTGGTCTTCCATATTTTAGCCCTTCTTTAACCTCATTTCCAAAAATAAGTGATAAATCAGCTCCCCCTTCCCCCCACTTTGACTTGAGAATTCAATTTTTCCTGGGTCTGTTAAGAAACTAACTTGTAACCCTAAATTTCACTGGTTTTTGTAATGTTACCTTTTACTTCTCTTGTTTTTCTTCTTTGAGGTTTTTGTCCTTTTTTTAAAAAAAAATCCTCTTGTATTAATGGGATTTCCTGAAGGCAGTGAAAGGTGGTTCCACATGATCAGTTGGCCATCTTTACCCAGGAATAAATGTTAATTGTTATGCCTAAATATCATTTATACAATAATTCTAGATATCAGCTATATTATAGATTAAATAGGGCTTTCGTGGACCCCCCTGCCTCACTAAACCTAAACATTACTTGAAATATTACATGTAAAAGTCTAGGCAGAGACCTGTAACACCAGTTTGCAAATGATCTTCTCATTTATCATTTGGTAAAATGTATTTGCAGCATTTTTTCTGTTTGTTTTTCCCTCTCTCCTTTTGGAGTACATTTCTTCAGGAAAATGATTAAGTACATCAAGTGCTTAAACTGAGTGCCCAAATTACATTCAAAAGTTGTGATTTATTGTTTATTTCCAAGGCAGAAAAAAGGTGTCCTTGTAAGATGTTGTGGAACTCTGTGACCCCTAGGTGGATTTTCTCTTATAACAGATCTATTCATATGCCTTATATGCGACTAAGAATGAAATTTTAAAAAGGTAGTTGTCAACATCACCAAAAATTTTTGAATGAGTACAACTGATTTGAGTCAGTCTTCCATGTATTTAATTTTCCTTTTTATTTGAAGTGGTTTAAGATCTTTACTGTTGAGCCTCCTTCACTGTAGCTTTTTTCCCCTAAATATTTGCTATTTTCTGTTTGTTTTTTGTAGTAACCATCCTAATGGGAGTGAAGTGGTGCCACAGGAGTTTCGACTTCTATTTCCCTAATGAATCATAGCCATCAGAGACTTTTTGTTTTGTTTTTTTTGAGACAGGGTCTTGCTATGCAGTTCAGGTTGGCCTTGAGCTCACTTTGTAGCCCAGGCTGGTCTCACAGCCTCCCTAGTGCTGGGATTGTAGGCGTGTGTCACCACGCCCAGCAGATCAGAGGCATTCTTAAGTGAGATTGGGAAAAAAAATGTCTTTTTGAGCTGGAAGGGCTTGGAAGTGAAAAGTACCCTACTAGGTTAGTATGGGATCACTGTTGTGATTAGTGCTGAAGCTGCTTTGGTTTTTCTCCCCTCCTGTTGCTTTTTCATCATTAATGTTAATGTTAACGCAGTGAAAAAGACCCAGAACGTGTTAGACTGCTGCATCCCAGATGTTGGATTTCTGGACCACTCTTCGATAATTGCTGGCTTATTAATCTATGTTCTACTAGCCTTTATTGTCATGTTTTTATACATGCTTCTTACTCATTTTGGTACCTGGAACTGTCATAAATTAATATTATTTAACTTACAATTTTTTTTTTTTTTTTGGTGGCACTGGGGGAATTGAACTCACGACCTTGTGCCTACCAGACAGGCACTTAAACCACTGAGCCAAACTCCCGGCCTTAATTTTTTGAGACGGGGTCGCACTATCCGTAGCTCAGGCCGGCCTTATGCTCGCATTGTAGCCCGAGCCAGCCTCCAACTCACAACGCTCCTCCTACCTCAGCCTCCTGAGTACTGGAATTAAAGGCATGTGCTTAATTTACAATTAACTAGGGGAATTGAATGAAGTTTTAGAAACTGTTCCTTTACACCTTCCCTAGGATTTGACTGCTAATACTTAAGTTGCTGACTATCGTAGTAGTGGTTCTCACCTCAAAATCACCTGGAGTGCTTTAAAACCACTGTGTAGATCCTAGGCCCCAGTTTCATTGGCTTGGGTGATCTTGACATTGAAATTTAGGAAATACCCTAGTTCAAAAGTGCAGCAAGACTGAAGACTGCTGTTTAGTAGTGAATACCATTTTCATTAGCTGTTTAGTCAAGTGTTTCATGTTATTTAAACAGAATGGAACTTTAAAAAGTTATTCTGATGCTGTTCTTGAAGCAAAGAGGGACTAGTTTCTGGATTGTCAGTGCAGTTTAAGAAATAGCAAACAAGTTTATGAGGAAAAGTATAATTGTGACATTTAAAAATAATTTTTAAATTTGTCACTCTGACTGGAATATTATGGCTCATGATGGATTACTTGTTTTGTTAATTCTAAAAATTTATTGTTTTTCCTAAATCATTTGGGTGTTTAGCAGTGATGGTGAACCTTTTAGAGACTAAGGACCAAACTGCGACCTCAAACCCACTTATTTATCACAAAGTGCCAATACTGCGATTAAACCTGAATACTGAGGTTGTAGTTTAGAAAAAAACAATTCTAGGCAGGTGTGGTGGCGTACACCTGTAATCCCAGCACTCAGGAGGCTGAGGCAGGAGGATTGCCTCGAGTTTGAGGCCAGCCTGGGCTACATTGCGAGTTTAAGACCAGCCTGCACTGCGTAGTAGGGACCCTGTCTCAAAAAACCAAAAACAAACAAAAAAACCCCAGAAAAATCCAGTTCTACAGTTACATGTTCTGTAATAAAACAGAAAACATTAACGTGCGTGTCATAGGTTCACCACTACTGGTTTATAGTATTCTCCATACTTAGGTAGTCTATAGAAAGCATATTAATTATTGAGTGTCTATAACCATTTCTTAATTTTAATAGTAATGCAGGCACATTTCTTCAACTGCTTATGTATTTACAAATTCCTGTTTGAATTGAAAGTTTTGATACAAATATATTCAAAGGATTTTTCTCTTTCTTTTAGAATTAAAGCTGGGAGAACTGCTTCATGATAAACTGTAAGTATATACATATATGTGTGTCCTTTGAAGTAGTGTAATGTAGTATTTTAATCTTTTTTTTCTTGCATGGTGAAGTATTCCTTGAAGTCTGGGTAAAGTTGTATTTCAAAGCTGTTAAAAATGAACTATGAACCTGTTTTTAACTTTGGTGGACTATTTTGGGGCAGCCAACCCTATTTGTGAATTGAAATGGTTGTATTTAGTAGAACTGTGACTTAACGGTGCTTTTCTGGAGGGTAGATGGGCTGCATATGGAGTTTCTTGAAGAAAAGATACCAATTGTATGCTGTATATGACAGATTGATTGGCGATCAAGTATCTGGTGACTAAATACCTCTTGCAAATCCCTGGAAATACAAAATCCTGTAAACAAAATGGGCTGGGTGTGGTGGCATGTGAATGTCATCTGTCTGAGCCAGGGAGACAGAGCTAGGAGGATCTCAAGTGCTGAGCCCTCCCTGCCTGGGCAACTTAACGACTCAGCGAGATCTGGGTCACAATAAAAACAGAAAAGGGAATGTGGATTTATCTCAATGGGAAGACCCTAGATTTTATGCTCAGTATCACAAAAGATCAGTAAAATAAAAGGAAGTGCCTAATTATGTTTATACTCCCATAGATAGCATCAGTTTCTGTCTACTGTGGACAGTCTTCATTTTCAAAGTTAAGAATGTGAAATTTTGAATTAGTAAATGATCAAGATTAGACACTGGGGATACAGGGCCTGAAATTCAGTCCTTCTCAAATTTTAGGGTACATCAGAATCATCTGGAGGACTTTAAAAAATATACATTGCTGGGCTGCACATTTAAGAGTTCCATATTTAGTAGATCTCGTGTGGGACCATAGATTTTTAGTTGCTAACAAATTCCCTGGTGAGGAATTTGATGTTGTTGATCCATTTTAAGAATTTAAAGTATTTTCACAGTTGCTGTTACCAACTTTTTCCTTTATAGCTTTATACATTATTGAAGAGTAGTTTTTAATTTACTTGTTTTAGGTTTAGAATTTAAACCTGCCTTGATTTTATTTTTTTCAAATTGTGTGAATCAAAGGTATAATTTTTTCCAGACAGCCATTTGGGAACAACCCATATATTGATCAGTAAATGAAGGGATAAAGAAAATGTGGTATTTATGGACAATGGAATACTATTCTGCCATAAAGAATGATAAGCTTGAGACATTTTTTATAAATGGATGCATCTCAAGACTATAATTTTAAGTGAAATAAATGCACACACAAGCCTAAATACCATATTTCTGTTGTGTAGAAGCCCAAGGGGTAAATAGAGCAAAAAGGAGGATAGACATTGGAAAATGAGGAAGAACTTTTTTAAATAAGAAAGGGAACAAGGGAGCGGGGAAGGAGAAGGGAAAGAAGGGAACAGGGATTTTCTTTAAAAAAGAATGGAAGGAAAAATTGAGAACGGCTTTCGTAATGGAGTTGGAAAGGATTGACTGAAGGGGGGGAATGTGGGGGCCAAAAAAAGAAGAGATATTGCATACAGGTACCAATTCCCATGATGATTGTGATCATTATTTGTGGCAAATGAATGTATAATGAAAAAATTATTAGTGCATGTTTGTAGTATATAATGTTTAAATTGTGTAGAGTTGGCACATGTACATAAACCACCCCCTAAAGTATTGTAACTTTATAGTATTGTGTGGTGTTTGGTGACTGTATTGGTTTTTTTGACAGAATTCTCTTCTACTCTTGCATATCTTCTCTTTTGGCTTGAGAAACTCTTTGAAAAGTAGAATTTAGGTTTGGTTAACATTTGTAAAGTTTGTACATGAGAAATATTTTTGATAATAGTTGTCAAACTATCTTAGATTGACACATGAGACGTGTAGAGGGATTGCAGGGAAAAGAGTGTGTTTTAAAGTTCTTTTTGATACCTTACTGCTACTTCTTATCTGAAAGAAATTACTTAGCTTGATGGGCTAGATGTCTGTATTTTCTGTAGTGACTTAATAGGAAGTTGGTAGCTTAACGGCTGGCTGCTCATGCTTTCTTTTAGTGTTTTCTTTTCCTCTCCCATTTCTTGAACTGTATCTTGGTTAACACTATACTTACTAGTTTATAGTAAGCCACAAATATGAAAGCATTGAGATTTCTAGATTATTTTTCTTTTTCTTTTTCTTTCTTTCTTTTTCTTTTTTTTTTTTTTGAGAAAGGTTCTCGCTATGTTATATAGACGTGCCTTGGACTCATATGGCCCAGGCTGACCTCAAACTCATGGGCGATCCTCCTGCCTCAGCCTTCTGAGTGTTGGGATTGCAGGCATGTGCCACCACGCCTGGCAATTTTTCATTGTGTAATTGCCAAAATTTTGGGCATTGTAGGTTAAAGGTGCCAGATTAATTCTTTTTCAAGAAAGAAGAAAATGAAAAAGTTATAGAACTTTCTGAATGTTATAGAAAATTATTTAAGAGAGGCAAAGTGAAATCTATTATCCATCCCTTTTTTTTTCCTGAAAAGTTTCTAACATACAACCTTTTTTGAGACAAGGTCTTGCTGTGTAGTTCAGGTTGGCTTTCAACTCATCGTGTAGCCCACGGTGGGCTTGAATTTGTGATCCTCTTGCTTCAGCACCCAGCGTTTCAGGCTCACCAGCACGTGCCACCCTGTCTGATTTTAATGCACAGTGTCTTTGAAGCAAGTATAAAAAGCATTTAAGTTCTTTTCTTCCTCATAGAGCATGTAAAATAATTTGAGTAGAAATACATGAAAGAATTTTTGTGTTCGTTGTTGGTTAACTGAGATAGAACTGAGCAAGGTCGAAATAGACTAAATATAATTTCTATTCTGTTGTGGGAATTTAGGCTTAGAAGCAGTTTGTGAGGTTTAATCTATTTGCAGATTTGGTCTCTTTGAAGCCATGTCTGCTATCGAAATGATGGACCCCAAAATGGATGCTGGCATGATTGGAAACCAGGTTAATCGCAAAGTTCTCAATCTCGAGCAAGCTGTCAAGGTAGTCACTGTTATGCTTTGTTGTGCTCTCTATAATCTTTTATTTTATATATTAAAACATCATACTTAATAATAAAACCAAACAATATATTTGTTGAAAATATATTTTTTAAAAGAGGGCAAATATTAAACAAGAATTAGTTATGACCTTTTTAGTTATCTGTCTGTTGAAATCTGGAGTTTTTGAGGTTTTCACTATAAACTTGTTTTAAATTTGCATATTTGTGTATTTTAAAATTAATTTTTGAAAGCATTTGAGTATATATTTAAATACCAGGATAACTGGCTTAGAGAGTGCATGTAATATATTAATATAACAAGCAAAATGGTTATGGCTATGAATTTAAAATTTATTCAGTGAGAACTGATTTAGAAATTTGTCATTGCCACAGAATTTAATTTTATGTTTTATGAAGAGAGATTGGCTAGCAAATAGATGTTACAAACAAATTTTACAAATAGTATAGTTAACCAACTTCAGGAAAGTACAGTGTTTTTAAAGTTTATTTTTTTGATAAGTAGTTCTGAGTCATTAAAATACTCATTTATTAATACTTGATTTGAACTGTGCTGTTAAAATACTTCTTGATTTTATTGTTTTATTGCATTGTAAAAGTTATTTCAACTAGAGAGATCTTTATTTTTATTATTAAAGACCTGTTTGAAGCATATTTTCTCAAATTATTTGCCAATTAAAAATAAATATTTTTAAGAATACGGAATCAACTTAGTGTCTTGGTTTTATTAGATAATGAGGCAGAGTTTTCTTAGACTTGTTCTTTTTACATGTCTAAGTTTTGAAATCTAAAATGCTCTGTATGTAGTAACCATAAATCTCAACAATTTCTGCTTATGTATCACTTTTCCCCTCCTTTTTAGGATGGCACCATTAAAATTAAAGACCTCACCTTGCCAGAATTGATAGGGATAATGGATACATGCTTTTGCTGTTTGGTAAGAATTAAAATAAGATTGTTGGTTAATTAATTGAAAGTCTGTCTTACCTGAATATTTGAATTTAAAATACACACCAGTGTTAAATACAAACTGTATGTAATGTCAAGTCTAGTGAGATGTATATACAATTAGCATGCCAATTCATACCACAGAACCAGCATTTCATCTTCTGTCTGGGTGCTTCTGCAGCTCTCATTTTCTGGGTAAAGGAATATTTTTTTTCAGTGAAGATAATATTATGCAGCATATCCTTTTTGGAGAGTGGAGATGTGGTCCATAAGATAAGCATATTTGAAACAAACACAGATTTGGATTGGCCTGGAAAAAATCTTTTCTACTAATCTGGGAAAAATTGTGGTGTAGTGAAGTTCTTCTGTGAAGAAAATATTTTAGTGATTTATTTGCTGGATGTGTGTCTCCCTTAGACAGTGTTGTTTAATTGTAGAAAATTTTTCATTTGTACTGCCCCCCCATCTAAGCATCCTTTTTCTTTTGGGCATTAAATCACCATCGTTAGAAATATATAACATTTAGTCATTTATTCATTCAGCAAGGATCAATTGCCAAGTGTGTTGGAAGTACACGCACCTTAGTAGTTTTACATGCCTAATTTTTTCACATAGCTTTATGTCTATAGCAACCTGTATTTTCTTACATTGCCTAGGGTTACATTGTTAAGAAGGGACATAGCTAGAACCCTAGTCCTGATCGTCTGTCCTCCAAAAGTGAATTTCCCTCACAGTCATTTTTACTACCTTTTATTGGTTTACAATTCTAGTGGTGTAGAGAAGGGAGAATTGCTGGCGACACACAGAGACACAGTTCTGACAACATGTAGATGTTTTCATAATGGTTGCGTGAGGGCAGAAAGGAGGAGATCATTATGTCTAGGGTGGGGAAATAAGCCTATAGGAAAGAAGTGATACTGATACGAAGTACTAAAGACTGGTAGTCGTGTGACAAGAGGATTAAGAGTATTGCAGGTGAAGTGGATATATTGTGTGGGGAAGGCAGAGTGAAAATGTCCTGTTTCAGGACTCAAAAACAACTGTTGGTGGCCAAAATCAGACAGGACGCCAACTAGAAAGAGTGTAAGAGTAGAGAAGGGGATAAAAAAACAGGTGTGGTGGCACACACTTTTAATCCCAGCACTGGGGGGGCTGAGGCAGGAGGATCATTGTGAGTTTGAGACCAGCTTGGGCAACAAAGTGAGCTCAAGGCCAGCCTGAACTACATAGTGAGACTGTCTCAAAAAATAGGGCCGGGGATTTAGCTCAGCGGCCTAACTGCCTGTCTGGCAGGTGCTAGGTTGTGAGTTCCATCCTCGGTACCAAAAAAAAAGAAGAAGGGAATGAAAAGGTTAACAGAGGAAGAGTTTTTGCCAAAGTTGAGAAACTATTTGAGACTCTCAGAAGAACTGTGTTAAACAGTTTGGGCTTTTAAAGGCAGATGGTTTTTAACTGCAGAGTCTCTCTCCAGTAACATAGTTATTCCAAATACATACCTTAATTAGATTGTTTTTCACATCCATTTCTCATTTTTTCGTGCAGTCGTGTATGTATTGCTCCACTGCAGAATTCTTGGGTCGTAGTGTAAAATATAACTGTATAAACTTAGGAGAATTATTTAAACTCTTTGACTGTTTGTTTACATGTAAAAGGAGAAATGTGCCATCAGATTGCTTAAAATACATCAAATTCCTGCACTTGGCATGATCCTTGGGATTAATCATTGCTTGGTTTTGGTTATTGTTGGTATTTCCAGCCTGTAGCATACAGAGCTGAACGTTCATCAGAAAGATCCTCCTGGTTAGAAGTACTAAATTTGCAATGAGAGGTGGGGAAAGCACGGCATAATTTCCTGCGATAATCTAGGTGAGATATGATGCTGTTGATGAGGTAGTGATAGTGAGCATGAAGAAGAGTCGAAAGAGCATGATTAGTTCTAAAATCATAAATTGCCCGTTTATGCATTTTATTAACAACATTGTGGACTTGTTTGCTTTATCCTACATAAGGAGATGCTTACTGGTCTTCAGGTATATGGCAAATAGAATTACGTTGCAAAGAGAATAGAAGCTAATTATATTTACAGGTTAAGTATCTGTAATCTGAAAACCCAAAATCTAAAACTTTTCAAGCACTATCATGCTGTTTAAAAAATTTAAGATATCAGAACATTTCAGATTTCATTCAGATCAGGCATGCTGAACCTATAGATGATATGCAAATATTCCAGAACTCCAAATCTAAAACACTTATGGTCTTAACCACTTCAGATAAGGGATATTCAGCCTGTATATGATATTTTAAAAACCTCAATGAAAGTGAATTCTAACTCTTTAGTTTTTTTCTGACCTTCCCTTTAATTCCTTTTTAAATCTTTTGGTTAATCTTATATTTACTCAAGTCTGTTTTTTCGATCAATTTAGAGTCTTTGCAGACTCTGTAACACTAAATATGTACATTCTTTTATTTCTTTACAGATAACATGGTTGGAAGGCCATTCCTTGGCACAGACGGTATTTACGTGCCTTTACATTCATAATCCAGACTTTATAGAAGATCCAGCTATGAAGGCTTTTGCTCTGGGAATCTTGAAAATCTGTGACATTGCAAGGGAAAAAGTAAACAAAGCTGCTGTTTTTGAAGAAGTAAGATTTTTTAATATAAGAATTCCTGAAGCTTATTCACCGTTTTTTTCACTGTAATATATTTAAGTGAGTTTATGATTCTTATTTTTGTGCGTGTGTATAGCTAAGGATAGCTTTTAAAGGCAGGGCTGTTGCTAGGCATGGAGGCTGTACCTGAAGTCCCAGCTTCATGGGAGGCTGAGGCAGGACAATTGCTTGACCCCAAGAGTTCAAGGCCAGCTTGGGCACCATAGTGGGACCCCATCTCAAGAAAAGAGTGTTGCTGTTGCTACTTGCAGTAGTGAAAGTAACCAAATTTTCAACAAAGTGCTTTTGTCTTATCTGTTGCTTTTGTCCCATTCATTGAGTATCCATGTGTGCGGAGGACTGGTCTGGGGATTGTGGGGATTGACCCAGGAATCGAGATGCAGCCCTGGCCCAACAAAAAGGCTCTGTTTTCAGGCTTCAGGTAACAGGAGCAAAGGAAAACAATCTGAAGCATGTTTTAGAGAAGACGGTGTCCTCCAGTTCTGAGTATCTCACGCAAGTGAATTTTAGACAGGCTTTTTTTTCTTATAAAAAATGAAGTTTCAGATGCTGGTAATTGTAAGGGAGAATGCAGTCACATTTGCAGTTGTTAATAATAATTGTTTTTGTTGAATTCTTCCGTTCTTCAAAATTGTTAAGTTCCTTTTGAATCCTATTCCTGATCCAAAATAAATATCTCAGGCTGCAACAGTGATTCCATATATTGTACATCAAACTTTCTTAAAGTTGTATTATGTATGTGGGAATAATTACATTTGTACCTAATATGATTGTGCACATTTGCATGTATAGGTTGTGAGTTATTAATGAAATACTGTCTACTTTTATTATTTATTTATTTATTTATTTTGGTGCCAGGGATCGAACTCACGACCTCGTGCTTGCTAGGCAGGTGCTTATGCCACTAAGCTATATCCCTGGCCCACTGTCTACTTTTTAAACACCCACTGGTTATTTAGCTAAATATTTGTATTGCTGTGAATGTCATTCTAAAAGACCTTATCCACGTAGATGGAGTTTTAAAAAGAGTGGTTTAAGTTAATGAATGAGAAGGGAAATACAATACAGATTTGAAAAAATACTTGTATTTTCAAAGTATACCTAAAAGGACAATAAAATCATTGGGCAGCAAAAGAATTCATTTAAAAATATAGTCCTGAAATAGTTGGATAACACTCTTGAAAATTATTTGTCATTTTACATCTTGTAGATAGATGAAGTATTTTAAGTATACAACTATATTTAAAAATCAAAAAACAATAGTTCAGAGAAAATAAGGTGACCTTTAAGCATAAAATGTTTAGTCTTCCTTCAGGGAATGCAAATTAAAGTGGTGAGGGTTTTTTTTTTTTTTTTAAATGTTACTGGCAAAGATTAGAAATTTTTTATAATATATCATGTTAGTGGTCTCCTTGAACCACTGGAGACTAAGTGGCACATTGTTACCTCTTTTGCCTAAATCCCTCCTAAGGGAAGAGCACTTTCCTACACACACCACAGTTACCAACCTCAGTAGATCGAGGTGCTGTTCATGTTCCTTGATTGTCCATTGACCCAGCCCTTTGTGCATTCTTTTCCTTCTGCAGTACAGAATTTGGTCTAGAATTGTGACCTGCATCAAACCACATAGCTGTTTAGTATCCTTTACGCTAGAGCAGACTCAGCTTTTCTTTGTGTAGTGACATGAATATTTTTGAGTATATGACCGCTTGCTTCTCCTTTTAAATAGAATGCGCCTCATTTGGGTCTTGTACTCTTTCCTCATGATTAGATTTAGATTTTGCAGTTCTGGAATATGATGTGAGTGATATGGTACATGTCCTGTTGCTCTTCAGTGGTGATATTTGACCACTCCATCAAGGTGTTGTCCATTACTATATCGCTACTATTTTTTTTTCCCTTGTTTTGGGAAATGCTTTAAGATCACAAAAACATCTAACTCTTGAAAGTCTCTCCTCTTACACTTAACTTGTGTGGAGTGATCTTTACTGTGATAATTGGAAAATGAGGATTTTTCTAACTCTAGTAGTCCCTGCATATGTCTATTGACACTAGGCATTCTGTAAGCAAGGTTCATGCTTTTTGATGGATTTTAAACCCTTACTACTATTTAGAAGAACATGGTGATAGTATCTATAATTTAAAATGCACTTTGCCTGAGCGGTTTTACTTCAAGCACTTTTTCCTATAAATATTTGCCCTAGTATACAAAGACCTGTGCACAAGGATATTGTGAAATTGTTTATAATAATTAGAATCTTGAAATAATGTCAGTATTCTTCAATAGACTTATTAAAAGGTGTTACATTTGGGGCTGGGGCAAGGTAGTTCAGTGGTAGCGTGCTTGCCTAGCAATGTGCAAAGCTCTGGGATTGATGCTCAATACTGGAAGTAAAAAGTTACACAATCAAATGTGTAGTCTTTATGTGTACAGTTAATGTTAGATCTCCAAAGTAAGAAAAGTCAGGTGTAGAAAACCATGTATATCTTGTTAACGTCTTTCTTTCTTTTTTTTTTTTTTTAAGGGAAATAGATAAATCTTCCATACATAAATAGGAAGATAACTGGATACCAAGAACTAAGGAATAGTGCTGTTTGTAATGTTGAAATTTTTATTATGTGTCTATATTATTTTGAAAAAAACTGAGTTTTTTAGCACTAGATGAAGTTACAATTGATTTTCTATATATGTTATAGATGAAGGACCTAAATGGGAGACAGTTTAACCTAGGAAATACAAATTAATCAGTTCACTTTTCATCTATAAAAATTTTAAAAGAGAATATTTAATGTTGGTACTTTAGTTTTTACCAGTGAAAATGCATTAACACAGCTCTTTTGAAAAAGAATTTAACAATCTGTATAACAAGATGCTTAATTATTTTGATAACATTTAAACTAGTTATTGCACTCTAGAACTCAACCTGATAGAAATAATTAGAAATGCAGGTACTTTATGCCTACCTGTGTTAATCAGGAGTTTTCAGTAGTGAACAGTTAAAGTAAGATCAACTGAAATGTACCACTAAGGTTATGATAGAAATAAACCATGAATCATTTATTATACATATTGAATGTATAGCCTTTAGTGTGATTGAATGTATAGCATGTTAAGTGTATAAGGGAAAAGGCATACTTAAAACAGTTAAAAAAGCAGCATATAGTATAGCCAACTTTATAAAAAATAAACAGAAAGAAATACAACCTAAGGTTAACTCCTGGACTAGAAAGATTCTGTTTTTTCTATTTCAGTGAACGTTTCAGATTTTCTAGATCTTCAGTAAGTGTATCTTAATTTTATAGTTAGAAAAAATGCTGTTTGCCTAGAAAAAATGCTTAAGGAAGCTCATAAAGAGTGAATAGAATGATTTACATGTTTAAAGATAATGAACAAGTCATTTATTTGTTTGACTTGTATGTGGTGTAAGGTCCTAGTTATCAGAATATTTTATTCTCAGATATGTCTCCTGAACTTGAGACATTTTCAGCCACTTAAAAACATTTCTTTCTTAATATCTTACTCGTGTGCAAAATGAAAACCATAATTCCCCCAACACCATCAAACTGCTTTTCCTCTTGATTGTGTATCTTGCAAAGTGACATCTTTATCGTATCTTTGATTGCTTATTTTCTCTAACCCCTACATCCAAATTTGTGTAATTTGCCAAAATTGAATCTGGGCTCTGTTTCCTCTTTTCTCTCATTCTTTTCTTGATTTAGTTGGTATGTTACTTTAGGTTCAGATTCCTGTGAGATTTTCTGAACTCCTTTTTCTGGCCCAGTTTTTCTGTGTAGTCCATTCTCCATATGCACAACAGTTATCTTCCTAAAAATAGGTAATCTAGTCATATTTAGTTTTGTTACTTCAAAATTCTTCCTGAGGTATGCATGTATAGTTTTTTTAAAAATCAGATTTTATTAGAACATTTTAGATATACGTAATGATCACATTCATCATGGAGAATTTGTGCCTGTACCTGATATAACTTGATTCTTGTTTTTCCCATTCCCCTACCCTCCCTTGCGTCCCTTCCCATTTACAAAAGCTTCCTTTCCATTTTTTCCTCCTTTTCTCTCTTTTTTACATCAGAGAAACAATGCGATTTTTGCATGTGTGTCTGATGTATTTCACTTGCATGTATATTTTAACAAAAGTAATAACAGTACTCGCATATATTTTTAAAAATCAAAAAGCACAAGACATACAAAGAAAAATAGTTCTATGGCCTTCCCTTCTGATTTCATTAATAATATTGCTGTTTTAGCTTTCTTTTAATAATTTTCTCTGATTTAGCTCAGTGGCATAAGCGCCAGCCTGGCACGTGTGAGGTTGTAAGTTCGATCCCCAGTACCAAAAAATAAAAATAAAAATTTCCCTTCTGGATAAGAAATTTATTTCTTTATTTATGCCATTTAAATATTTTACAGTTTTTTAAATTTATTTTTGTACTGGAAATCAAACTCAGGGCCTCGCATTTGCCAGGCAGGCACTTGTGCCGCTGAGCTATATCCCTGGCTCATATTTTACAATTTTAGCTATAATATACAATAATTTAGAATTCATATATTATCTGCTTTCCCCAAATAGTAATTCAGTTTTTGGTTAAATCAGTTCAGAAATTATGGAGATTATGTAAATATGAATGGCACATGAGTCAAATAGTGTATGCTTGTACTTCCACTCATACAAAAGTTTTCCTTTTTTGGAGGTGATAAGTGTCCTTTTTTATTCGCTTAAATTTCTCTGTGCTTTTCCCAATTCTTCGTGTTATTATGAACTCCAATTCATAGTTGCTGCCTCTGTGTTACTGTTACTTTCCCTAAATCCTCGTTGCCATGGTCGGTTGCTGAAATCACTCACATATCCTTAGCTTTCTTATCCCTTCCATCATCTCTGTCACTTATCTGACAAAACCCCGACCATCTGCTTACTCCCTGCTTGTACCCAAGCAGCAGGAGCTGCTAGAGAAAACTCACATCTGTGTATGTGTTCTCACTTTAAGGCTGCAAATTTCAGATGGAGATGATCCTGGCGGACACTTCTGTAATGTGTTTGCTTTTCTAGTCTTTCTACTGACTCTTCTGTGTTTTAATTCTTAAACGTCCAGTGCTTCTCCTTACCATCAGTTTGCTTCCTACTGTGTTGAAATATTAGCTATCACAAGTGCTTATATGTATCAGTGTCTGTGTACTCTGGTCTCTGTCCCATTAAAATCAAGTATTACTAAAACAATGTAACTCAGCCCCTTCACTTGTGTCCTAGATTTCATCCCCCCCCCCCGTTTTTTTTTTTTTTTTGGTGCTGGGGATCGAACTCACGACTTGCTTGCCACGCAGGTGCTGTGCCACTGAGTTATATCGCTGGCCCTCCATCCCTTCTTGTCTCCTGTGGTTAATAAACCTGCCCTTGTAGTGCATTACAGGTCTCTCCTTCACTGTTACATTACTCTTACTGGCATATAACTTCTCTTAGTATCATTCATTTTAAAACAGAGCATCTTAGTTCTTTTGATCCCAGGGCTTCTTGTATGCACTAGTTAAAGCTCTTTGAATGAGCTCCAAAATGTCATTCTTCACCACCCCTACAGAGAGCTCATCTTTGTCTGTCTGACTGAATCTCATGTTCCCGCCATTCTCTCTGAAACCTGTGTGCATCATTAGACCTACTGGACCACTTTTTGAAGTACTTTTTCTGGATACTGTAGTCTTGGCTTTATTCTACATCACAGATCAGTCCACTTCCTTTGGAATTCTGCTTCTCTATTTGCTCTCTAGGTTTGTTTTCTCTAATCTGTTCTTTTAATAATAACTGTACTGATGAAGTCCAGATACATCTTTAATCCTGATTCCTTCTCTGCCTTCTAGATTGAAGCAGATACCCTCCTGAGATCCTCACTTAATGAATGAAGAAATTGTAAACTTAACCAAAATTGTAAACCATTTCTGCCCTTAAAGATGTTTTTCCCAGAGTCTGCTCTTCCCGCAGTCTGCTCCATCTCAAGAAATGATAGCATTTTTTTTGTCAGTTATCCGTACTTAGAACCTAAAGATGAATCAGTGATAATGGTGGTGCACACCTATAATCCCAGCACTCTGGAAGGTTGAGGCAGGCAAGTCATGAGATTGAGGCTATCCTGGGCTGCATAGTGAATTCAAAGCCAGACTGATATAGTAAGACCTGTCTCCAAAAACAACAACAAAACCCACTATAAATACTTTCCCTCGTGCTCATATTTGTCTCTCCCTCCTGATGGTGTTCTGATTTCAGTAACTGCCTATCCCAGTGTTGCACGGCCCCTGTCCAGGTCACCGTTAGTAGCATCAGTATCTGGTCTTCGCTGGTGATTATCCACAGAGCTTCCAGAGCCATCTTTAGTAGCACCAGTCTTTTCGTGACTCCTCTGCACTCAGTCTTCCAGTGACTTAGGTTGAATTCTTGCTACTTTTTTTTTTTTTTTAAAGGAATCTTGCTGTGTACGCAGGCACAAAAATGAATTTGTGCTCCTCCTGCCTCAATCTGCTGAGCAGTAGGGTTACGGGCATTTGCCAGCATGCCCAGTTTAAGGCTTGTATTTGTTACACAGAACCTGTCATACTCCCTCAGAAAGATAGTTTTCCTTAGACCCTACTTGGTGTACCAACAGTTGACAGATAAAATTTAGGCGTTTTTGTTTTTTTCTATACCATACTGGCCTTCGGTTTTTCAAAATTGGATTTTACCTATTTTTAAAATACATAGATTTTTCTTCTGAAGAACTAGGAGACTTGCACATGGGCCTGTGTGTGTACTCGCTGTGGCTGCAGTAGTGGAATGAAGCCCATGCTCCCTGTTTGCTGCTGCCTCCAGCACAGCCGTGTCCCCTAGCCAGCTGCTGCATGTAGGAAGGTGGCCTGCCTTCCGTTTGCTACCTCTGTCCTGTGGTTTTCATTGTGTGTACATACATTTACTGAACAGTTTGGTACTTTGTGCCCAGCCCTGTTCTGAGCCCCAAAGATAAAGCAGTGGATAAAAAATGCCGTGGCCTCTTGGATCACACATTTCTTGTCATAAAATAGTGTGTAAGCAGACAAATACATGCAGTATGTCAGGTGGTGTTCCATGAAGAAGAGAAACACTAGGCTAAGGGGATATAAACTGCTGTAGAGGTTGCATGGAGAAAAGTTAGCATTAGAAAAGATGAAAAGTTAACATTAGAACAGAGACTGGAATATAGTGAAGGATAGATTCTTGTAAATGTTTCCAAAAAAATTATTTTGAGGTGAGGTCAACATACACAGAAGTCCTGAGGAGGGACGATATGTGTTATGTACGTAACAAGAAGATGGAGTGACTGTAGTGTAGCTAATGTGAGGAGTGGTTGGCAGCTGGTCTGGAGAAGGGGACCAGACGTGGTCAGAATTACAACAGAATTTCTAGATTCGTAAGGAAAAACGTGAGCATCAAATTCATGATAAGTACTATATTCTAAAGTTTTACATCCCCGAAAGGACCCCTTAATGTCTTTTTTTTTATTTTAAAGGTAGTAAAATCCAATAAAACATAACAGAACGAGGTCAGTCAAAACAAAGCAGTAGAACTGGTACAGAACTTCAAAGAAAGATACTGTGAAAACAATAACTACTATAGTATATCTTTTTATTTTCAGAATAGTTGACCATTCCAACAGGTATAGTAAAATTAAACCAAAAACTAAACACAATTAAACCAATAAAAACAGTATAAAATAAAGCAAAAAAAATTAATCCGAATAAAGCAAAACAATGAGAACAGTATTGGGCCTTGAAGACAAGACAGAAGAGAGTCCCCCATATTTGCTGCATTGCCTACTGTCATCTTCCAAAGAGTTGCTCAGGCTGCCAGCCCCAGGCCTGCAAAATCAATGAAACAGTACAAGCATTTAGTTGCTTTGTGTGTCTTAGTTGCTGTCAATTTAGCCGGACCTCTGAACCAGCAGGTTGCTTACGGGGGCCGGGGGTGTGTGTGTGGCGGGGATATTGCCCTTGATTCTTAGCTCGCGCGCTGGTAGGCATACGAGAGGCACATGTTTCCCTTCCTGGAGTCCACGCCAGTCGTGCAGTCCACCGGAAGGCAGACTAGTTGTCTTCTGGTTGGAGCCACTCTGACCCAGTGGGGCAGGTTCTCGAGAGGCCCATGTCTTTCTCTTCCTGGAGTCCGCACTGGTTGCACAGTCCCCTGGAAGGCAGACTAGTTCGAACCCCTTAATGTCTTAATTTCGTAGCATTTATCATGCAGTCCTCCACTTGATTTCCCACATTCACATCACATCCCTCAAAACACTTAGGGTTCCATCTTCAAAGTCTAATCTCACCACCCCTCACCCTTTCACAACTCTGTCTAGTTTAGATCACCACCAGCTCTTCTATAATCACCTCCAGACAGGTCCTCCACCCAGACTTGTGCCTGCTGTACTTTATGCACCACCACAGGCAGATGGATTGTCTTAAAGTGAGTTAGGTAATATCACTTCCTGAGGTCCACTGTGGTCTCTCTTTTGCAGTTTAACAGGGTATATGCAGATACTATTTTTAATAAAACTTTAGGATCCTCTTTCATTCATGTCTAAGTAGACATAAAGTATAAACACCTAGAGGATAAGCTTATAGCTCTGTAATAGCACTTGTGATTTGATTGATTGATTGATACCAGAAATTGAACTCAGAACTTTGTGCTTGCCAGGTAGGTGCTGTGCTGCTGAGCTATAACCCCAGCCCCCCACTTGTGATTTTAAAGACTCAATCATGTGAGTCATTCAATGCCTGTGAGTTCTTTTGAGACCAAGAATACTGCGGGTTTTTTGTTATTGTTGCTCTGATTGTGAGATACAGTACTTACCATGAATTTGATGCTCACTGTTTTTAAAAGACTAGAAATTTTATTGTAATTCTGAACACTTCTGCAACTACCTATTACTCTATTATGCTGTTTCTCTCTACATATTTATAGGAACTATAATATGCGAGAAATTTGACTTCTTGATTAAAACAAATACTGCATTTATTTTTTTAGTAGAGTGAATCCGTCAGATTGACATAATTTGTTCATGACTCAGCAGTGAATTCATTTAAAACATGATTTTGGGACTGGGGATTTATATGTGAATAGTGTTTTTCTTTACTACGAGCTGTCAACCATGGTTTTCCTATCATTTTGATAAGTCTGTTTGAGAAGGCTTAGCTTTTGCAGTTTACTATTATGCAGATACTATTTTTTAAGTAAGTCTTCTCTAAATCTTGCAACCCTACCGTCAAGCAGTAATTATTACGTGTGTTCACTTACGAATGTGGGAACACTTTATAAGTGGAAATTACTGTTTTGTGATATTTTCATAAACATTAGCCTTATTTTAAAAATGGACATATGAAATGAAGATGTGCTTCAGTTGCCCAAGGACAGGCAATTAAAATTAAGAACAGAGACAACAGTGGGGTTTTAGGTGTGTTCTTATAAGGAAAGTTTAGAGGTGTGATATCAATGTTAGGGCAAACTGAATGACATTCCATTTCTGTTCTCCTGTTATTAAATAGTGATTTTGTGAGAGAAAGACAAAGATTTTGCTACTATTCAAGGGTCTAATTATTTCTGTTTTTGTGTAGGAAGATTTTCAGTCAATGACTTACGGATTTAAAATGGCCAACAGTGTGACAGATCTTCGAGTTACAGGTAAAACCATTTATAAAGGTAATTTACAAGTTTTGCATTTTGTGTCCTTCTTAAAGGTAATTGTTTCTCTTTCTAGGCATGTTAAAAGATGTCGAAGATGACTTGCAAAGAAGAGTAAAGGTATCTATGTCTTCTCTGCACATTGATGTAGGGCTGTTATGTTCTAAGTGTCAGTTTAAGTTTAATTAAAATTAGTATAGGGCTAGGAGTGTGGTCTAGTGGTAGAGCCCTTGCCTTGCGTGCACAAGGCCCTGGGTTGAGTCCCCAGCACCACACACACACGCACACACACATTAGCTAGAATAGGTAGAACCATGTGTCTCTTTTATGTGTAGCAGTTTGTTAGTAAATCTAAAAACTGTAAGTAGGAGTTTTTGATAAACTAATGTCATTTTCAAGTTTTGAAAATTAACTCATTTCTTTCAATTTTTTGTCAATGTTTTTGACTTTCAGTAGGCTATTTTCAGAACATTTTTCTCCACTAGTGTTGTGGCGTTTTAAGTTGCTCACAGGTAGAGGTTGTCCTCTTCACCTCCGTAGATGTAGGAGTGAGTGCAGTGTTGGGACTGCTGTACAGTGGGGAGCTGAGCATCTGGTGGCATCCCTGGTTGTTGAAGGCTGGACTGACACCCTTCAGCTGTGTTGACCCTGTGATTCGCTTTTCAGAGATAAAGACGGGAAAGACGTATTTCTGCTGTTATTTTACACTTATATAGTAGTATAAGTGTAAAATAACACTTGAAGTGTTATTCCCTTTTTAAATTTTTTACTTTTATTCAGTGAAGTAGGCAGTTAAATGCATACTGGCAGATGTGGTGACACAGGCCTGTAATCCCAAGTACTCTGAGAGGTGAGGCAGGAGGATCACAAGTTGGTGCTCAGCCTGGACAACTTAGTGACATAGCAAGACTGTCTTAAAATAAAAAACAAAAAGACTGGAATGTAGCATAGTGTGAAGGCCTGGACTGCATCTCCAGTACTGCAAACACAGCACAACACAGTGCACACTTCCCCACTTTTGGTAGAAGCAAGTACAACTCAAAAGAGTCAAGTAAAGCTGTCTCAGTCTTACTTAAGGGTATATACTTGGGGAGTGTGGTTCAGGTCCAGAACCCACATCTGCCACCAGATTTTCCTGTGCCAGTGCCTTGAAATTTTGGCAAGTGAACAGCTATAACTATCACACTTTAGTGTAAAAAACATTACTGTGAGACTTTTATTTTTCTGCTGTGACTTTTAAAGGTTGCTGGTTTTTTTTTAAGAGGGTTAATTTTGAGAATATCAGTGACTGAAATTCATAGATTCCCCCATGGGAAAGTAGAACTGTATGCCATATGCTTTTGCTTATGTTATTTTATCATTTTGCTTTTGCTGTTTAAATTCCTGATTATTTTTGTGACCTTTGTTTTAAAATAAGGTTTCTGTACATAACATTAGTAACAGGGAAATAAATACTGGACATAGCTTTCTTTTTCTCCTCATTTTTGTTCCTAAAATAGATCCTTGTCTGTATTCAGTAAACTTAGTGCTTTCTTTACCTTGTATGTTATCTAATATTTCTCCAGGATTGTATTTGTTTTAATTTACCTTTTTTAAAATTTTAGAGTACTCGAAGTCGACAAGGAGAAGAAAGAGATCCTGAAGTTGAACTAGAAGTAATTGAACTTATTTTCTGGTAGATTATATCAGAGAAGTCTACCTCTTAATGTTGTAGTTTTATGAACTGCGTTATAATTTGTGGAAGCCCTTTTTAAGGTATTTCTTTAAAAATTGGACATTGCAAGGGACTTTATTTCCCTTGTACTTATTTTGATAGAATACTTATACAGCTCTTTCAAATACACGATTCAAAACTTCACTATCCCAGTGAGGTAGGAATTAAAAATGATTTTTTAAGCCAGGCGTGGTGGTGCACGCCTTTAATCCCAGCACTTGGGAGGCTGAGGTAGGTGAAGCGTTGTGAGTTCAAGGCCAGCTTCGGCTACAACGTGAGTGCAAGGCTGACCTGTACTACATAGTGCTACCCTGTCTCAAAAGACTAGGGCCGGAAGTTTGTCTCAGTGGCTTAAGTGCCTGCCTGGCAGGCACAATGTTGTGAGTTCGATCCCCAGTGCCACCAAAAAAAAAGAAATTATTTTTTACAGATGATACATCAAAGCTTAGCATAGCTCAAGAATGTCCACATTATCAACAGTTGCTAAACCTTTGTTAAAATTCTAAATTTTCTGACTCTAATAGCACTTTAAATCCTTTTTTTAAAAAATGCTAATTAAATTAGTTTTGAGATCATAATGTAACTTAGGAAAAAAATCATTCCTGTTGCTAAGTAACATTATTTTTATTTCAAAAGAATAGGCTTTGTTTTATAATGTTTTCTGCAGCTCAATTTTCAGGCATTTAAAAGCTTGTGAGTGAAGGTGTATGTACTATAGTAAGTTATTAACATTGAGATTTAGAAGTTAAAATATTTTAAAATGAGATTCTTTTGTCAGGCTTTGCAGGTTTTAATTTGTAGTCCTTTCCTTTTTTTTTTTTTTTTTTTTTTTTTTTTTTTTTTTTTTTTTTTTTTTTTTTTTTTTTTTTTTTTTTTTTTTTTTTTTTTTTTTTTTTTTTTTTTTTTTTTTTTTTTAGCACCAACAATGTTTAGCAGTATTCAGCAGAGTGAAATTTACTCGTGTGTTACTGACTGTGCTTATAGCATTTACCAAGAAAGAGGTAAGGGAATTTACTGTCATATATGTTTATATCTTATTTTAATGACTTTTGAATAGAATGTCTTATTGAAGCAGTTCTGAGATTTTTCTGTCCACATGCTTCTGATACCAGATTTGTAGTACTCAGCATTTGGTATATTTAGACCAGAGTAACCATCAGGACTTTCTGGAGAAATCCCATAAATTTTACATTGTATTCTAGAACCTATTTCTGTTGATATAAAAATAATGTTTCATGTTACTCACTAGTAAACAGTACAATAGAAGCAGAAATTGCTTGTAGGTTGTTATATTTTGTGAATTTAAAGGGGAAAGTTAAAAATGGAAATTTTATGTAGGCCTATTCTCTTCATTTAAATATTGTTAGATTTGCAGAGAACCAAAAGCAAGCCCTTGGTGGTCAGTATTTTTACTTTTGGGTCATTTTAATACCAGTCAACTACAGATTAATTTCTGAATAAATGGTGAGTAAAGATACAACCTTTATTATAGGTCTGATTTCTGTAATTTTCCTCCACCATCTTGATGATGAATATTTTAGAATTGTTGAAAACTTTTTTTCATTTTTGACTGTGCCTCTGGACTTGCATTTTTAAAAATAAGATTAATACAGTAAATCAGATTTCAGATACTTTAAGTGGATCCCATAATACATAGATGTGAAGGAAAAAAACATTTATTTTTATCCTAACAGGATCTGGGCATCCTGCGTTAAGTGAACAATTTGTGAAAGCCAGTATCATTACAGCAAGCATACAATTTCATTATTGTTTATAGGATTTTCCTATTTAATGTATATCTTTCAGTGAAAGAATATGTAAGAATGTTTTTGGTGATTTATTTGCTAGACCAGTGCTGTTGCAGAAGCTCAAAAATTGATGATTCAAGCAGCAGATCTTCTTTCTGCCATTCATAATTCATTGCATCATGGCATCCAGGCCCAGAATGATACTACAAAAGGAGGTAATTGTCCATTTTGCTCTTAGTCTTTTTGTTTCCCATTCAGAATATACATAGTGTTTGGTTTTTCTAAAGTTTTATTCAGGTCAGTTTTCCTGGACCTTGGAATGTTTACTCCAAAGAAATACAGAATATTTACGACTCTGATTGCTACATTTTTGTAGACTGACAACAGTATTGTAGATCTTGGCCATGTCCTGTGTCTCACTTCTTAGACTCTGCGTATGTGCCCTGTCCTTCATACATTCTCTGCATATATTCCTGTTGTGATGTTGGCATTAGCTTCTTTTTTATTCTTTTGCCTAAAAAGTAACAGTTTTCATTATGTAGTCTTTACTAACCACTAGGCAGGCCTTGGCATTTCCCCTGTGGCCTTGCTGCATTAGTCCATGTCTCTAATTTTGAGTGTAATTGTTGACCTATTTTCTTTCTGTGAGTTTAAGCGGGGTCTCTCTCTGCAGTACCTAGCATGCCGTTAGCACTCAAATTGAATTCATGCAGAGTACTTTAGGCTATTGTGATTTTTCTTACCATAGCTGGTCCTGAGTCCTCCAGGATATACCTCTACCTTTGTTTTTTCCTCTGTTACTCAGCTCAAGCTTGCTCTGCAGAGCCAGTTTTTTCCTCATTCTTCACTTTTACTTTTTCAAATAAACTCCTCTTTAACTCAGCCCTCCTCCCCCTAAGAAAGTGCCTTAAAATAAAATAGAATAAAAAGGTAGAATACCTTTATTAAAATCCGCCATTGGGTTAACATTTCAGACAGTGTGTGGCAGTTCTGATTATCTTCAGAACTCATTAAAATTAGGTAGTATTTAAATTCTTCACATTAATGTTTCCCAGTTGTTGGTCTTGTGACCAGGAAGACAAGATCTTACTGATTCCCAGCCTTTTTTTCAGTTACCTCTTTCCTTTTAGGGGCAAAATTTGTGGTATTCTTACAAACTTTTCTTTACTCAAATGTTAGGTAGTATAACAGTCCAGAGGTAATTTGGGTTAGGAAATTAGTATTCTCACAATCTTAGGTCTCTAGTAATTGCATTGAATTTGTATAAGTTGATCAGTATTTTCCTTTTTTTCCAGAGGGAAGTATATTCGTGAGATAAGTGACAAGAGGGAACATTTTTTTAAAAAAGGTTGTTAATGCGTAATCTGTGGTACATGTTTACAAAGGTGTAGGATATCTATGACTCTTAAACACTTTGAAATCTAGTACCAGAATACTTTCACGAAAGCCAGTGTGTAATACATGACTTCAGAGTAACTGGTTGGTTTGTGTAACAGCAATGTTAGTGATGCACAGCAGGAACCTTCCAGGCCACCGCAGTGTGGTGGTCTTTCCCATCACGGGTCACTCCTGAGCTCTTCTGCTTCATATTTGCAGTCAAGCAAACTCTGAGGAAAGTTGCTGTAGGGTCATTAGGAGCTGCATCTTATGACTTCTCTGTATTTCAGATAAGTAAGATTCGGGAAAATTGTTTACATAAAATTATCTTTAGTGTACATTTTTATGAAATGTACTCTTACAACTTCGCAAGTGAAATTTTAATTTTAAAAAGTACTAACTGCCACGCTTGGTTTTCTGTGTAGTACCTTCTAGCTTGCTTAATTTAACATAATATTTCCTTCCTACAATTTCTGTAATAAAAAAGTTAATGTCTTTCTGATGGCTATTCTAAAAGAATGGTGAGAAAACAATAGTGTAGATTAGTTTTGATTTTAGCTTACTCATTTCACCTTCTAATTCTTATAATTTTAGTTAGTGACAAAATAGCTAACTTAGAAGCACTAAGCAATCAGTTAGCTTCTCACTAAAAAAGTGTATGTTGAATGGGACTTGGAAACAGTGGCATTAAGGGGGAAAACTGAAGACTAAAACACGGTCTAAGAATGACTTGCTGGTGGATTTGTGCTGGGTGTGTTAGTATCTTAAGATGCACAAGGCAGATGATCTACGGAGGTGGGAGCTCAGACGATGAATGGTATTGTTTGATGTGTTGCCATGGAGCCGTCCACTAGGAAAATAAATACTTGGCTCTGCAAAATAGAAAATCAGATTTTGGAGTCATTTTCATATTAAATACATATTAAAACTGAAGAAAAGGTTGTAATTACTCAGGATTTGGCGGAATTCAGAAATTTGAGTTATACACTGTATCCTTTTTGAAGGAACCAAGGAGAAAATATCCAGTGAAGCAGGTATTGCCCTTGTCTTTGCATATGCTATCTTGAATTTTAGACTTTTTTTTTATATGTTGGTGGAATTCTAGTCTGTCCTTTAAAATGACATTCAAATGGTCTCTTCCAGTAAGACTTTCCAGGGTCTACAAGTCAAAATGTATTTCTTTCCTATGTGGCTTCATAGTAATCTTTTTTCAGGTCTCACCTTTTAGATTATGAGCATCCTTAACAGTTGCTAGTCAAATAAATAGGTTTAAATTTGTCTTGCCTTAAATCGATAGATACTTTCGGAGTATAGTTTCAAATCTGACACACGTCTTTGAGAGAGCATATCGTTTTGTGGGGTTGTGTGGCCTTTTCACTGAGCTACATCCCTAGTCTTTTGTTTTTTATTTTTAAGACTGGGTCTCACTAAGTTGCTCAGGCTAGGCTTGAATTTGTAATTCTCCTGCCTCAGCCTTCCAAAGTGCTGGAATTATAGGCATGCACCATTATATCTGGCTAAGAGAGCTTACCATCTTTAAAATAAATTAAAAGATGTGATTAAAATTGATAGATTAGCAGCATTGATGACAGTTGTTGAGGCGTGAAAAAGTTTGTCGATTCAAAGCATTGAATTTATCTTTTGAAACCCCAAAGAAACAGTGAAGAAAACTTTTGTATTCTGCACATAGACAAAATTAAGAAAAAAAAGGAGAGGGAAGGGAGGTCATAGAAACAAAATGTTAGAAGCTGGGAAGCAGAGGGATTTAGCGCTCTGTGAATAACCACATCTTGGCCCCACTGATTTTGAATTGAGGGGTATGAGACATAATTGAAGGATGCATATTACAGGGGGAGTAAACTGAAAATTTAAATACTTACTATGACATATTCCTCCAGCCCCCCACTTCCAAAACAAGGAAGGTCAGGCTCGTGAAACTTCACGTAAGAGTTTAGAAGATTCTGCATAGGGAAATCTGGCAAGCCTATGTGGTAGAGAGACTGCTAAAATGTAAATATGTTGCTAATAAGCAGTTCCTCTGATAAAATGGCTTGGGTGAGAGTGTGACCTTTATTCATAGAGCTCTTAAAGTATTTTTGCACTGCATTTTCGAATGGAAGTGTACAGTGAAGGGGGGAAGCCTCTAGCATGAATGTTAAAATATGCAAGTTTTTTACACAAAATACCTTCAAAAAAATAAAACCATGCATATGTAAAATGAGTAGATGTGGGAGAAGGAATATATTTTTTGAGATTCAAAATACAAGTGCAGCAATGACAAATTTAGACCAAAAAGGTTAGAAATCTTAAAATAGAGCTAAAGATAAAAAATAAGAATTAATATACAATCAACCCAAGTCTGCTGCCTAATAAATATATATTTATAAGAGAAAAGATAAATATAAGTTGTTCCAGAATTAGACATCAGAAAAAGATTGGAAAAAAAACTTCTTAGAATCAAATCAGTACAAATACTCAAAAAAGAAAGGGATAGCTGGGTGTAGTGGCTCATGCCTGTAATTCCAGCACTCAGGAGACTGAGGCAGGAGAATTATTATGAGTTCAAAACCAGCCTGGGCTACAAAGTGAGCTCAAGGCCAGCCTGAACTGCATGGTGAGACTCTTGTCTTAAAAAAAAAAAAAAGAAAGAAAGAAAGAAAGAAAGGAACATGGCACTCCATAATACAGTGCTCCTGTTAATATGCACAAGGCCCTGGGTTCAGCCCCCATAATTTCTAAATAAATAAATGTTGGTAAAGGAGTTTTTTTTTTAGAATGGAAAGAAAAGACCAGTAGAGTACTCCAGTATTACAAGGAAGAAAATTAGTTTTAAAATTTATTTGTACATTTTTCATTTTTAAGTTTTTGTGACACGGGACATTACATGCATGCCCAGGTAAGTACGGTGCCACTAAGCTACATCTCCAGCCCTGAAAACTGATCTTTTGTGAAGGCATTTCATCATGGAAGTTTTCAATAGCATTAATAAATAGAAGACACTAAGAGATTTGGAAAACAACTTTACTTACATAGGATTGAGACAGTGCCATCACATTCTCAACAGCAGAAATCATTGAAACAAACAAAGTTGGATAACTCACACTTCCAAATTAAAAGCTTACTCAGAGCCTAACAATCAAGGTACTGTAGGTCTGTATAGACAGACAGGTATAGGTCAGTGCAGAAGACCAGAAGGGAAGTCTGGTTAAATAGAAGCTGCTCACAAAAGAGCGCACGAGGGGCTGGGGATTTAGCTCAGCAGTGTAAGCACCTGCCTGGCAAGTGCAAGGTTGTGAGTTTGATCCCTGGTACCAAAAAATAAATAAAAGACCGCATAATATATGATTTCTATTTACATAAAAACATCCAGAACTGGGTGTGGTGGTGCACGCCTGTAATCTCAGCATTTGGGAGGCAGAGGCAGTGAGTTCAAGGTCATCCTGGGGTACATAGTGAACTCGGGCTAGCCTGAACTACACAGTGAGACCCTATCTCAAAAGAAATAAAAAATCAGAATTGATAAACCCATAGAGACATAAAGTAGATTAGTGATTGCATAGGCTTGGGGGAGGGAAAAGATGGGTAAAAGCGATTGCCATTGGGTATAAAAGTTTCAGGGTGATCAAAATACTTGCTGATAATTTTTACCACTTGTCTTAGTTACTTTACGCTCGTTGCCGAGACAAAATACCTGACGCCCAAAGTTAGGGAAGGAAAGGTTTATTCTTACAGTTTCTCGGGAGTTTCAGTCCATAAAGTTGGCTCCAAGGCGGCATGGGGTGACGGGGCTACAGTACATGGCAGCTGCAAGCTGCAAGCCACAAGCCGCAAGCCACAAGCCGCGCTGGCGAGAGAGAGAGAGAGAGAGAGGCGGAAGAGAGGCTAACAAGAGGAAGACCCGCCTTCCCTTGCACTGTATCTCAGCTCCACCCCTGGGCGGGCACAGCGCTCACATTGTCAATCAACAAACCAATAACTCAGCCCCATCAAAATTATATGAGGACTTGGGGGTACACTGCATTATCACCCAATACACCACTCTATGAAAAGCTTGTGAATTATATATTTGGCTGATTTGGTATTATCTGAGTTGTGAGTAAAAAAAAATCACTGGAGCAATCTTTTGAGAATTTGGGGGGGAAATGGTTTCTAATACTGAATTCTCTGTAAGAACTATTATTTTGAGGAAGGATAATTTCAGGTGTTTGAATAGTCTCAAAATTTATCTCCTGAAGCTTTTGGGAGATGTGATCCATTAAAACAAGGGAATAAACCAAGAAAAAGGGAAGCATGGGGTTTAGGAATATGAGAATCCAACATAAAAGAATAATGAAATCCCCAGGATGGTGGTAAAGTCTCTAGAGAGCACAGATAATAGCTGTGTAGCATGTGTGGAGGATATGTCCACATGGAAGAAGTGGCAGGGCTAGGTGGATGCCTCAGAGAAGACGAAATGAAAGAACAAATGAAACTGTTGCCAAAGAAATGGATGAAGTAGCTGTTGTGTATGATATGCAGTCCTTCCTGAGTATTCAGGGAGTATTGGTTCTAGGCCACTCCCCACTCCCTGTTGATACCAAAATTCTTAGACGTTCAAATCCCATGTATAAAATGGGGTAGTATTTGCGTATGATCTATGAGCACTCTCTCCCTTATCCTTTAAATCACCTATAGGTTACTTAGAATACATAATGCAGTATAAATGCTTTGTAAGAATACCTAGTTAGTTTAATTTTGATTTTGTTGCAGTATAAACAAGTATACCTGAGAAGGGTTGTGTTCTTCAAAGTAGTTGGCATAATCTGAGGGCAAAATCCAGTGTCGGGTACTCATACTGGCTGTGGGGCAGTAAATGAGGCAGGCATCTACCCCAGACATGCAGATGTGCTTTGTTTCTGCTGCAAGAGAGAGGACATGCTGTCAGTGTGAGTAGTCTAGTGACTGGTTGTCTTCGTCAGTAGCCTGTCTTGTATGTTCCCATGGTCACATCATAAGGAGCTTAACTGCAAGTCAGTGAGACTTCCTGATAGCATGGAGTACTGTTCCAGCACCTTGCCCAAAACACATGCTCTAAAAGCACTTGGGTGGAAGCCAGTAGTACTGTAAGTAACCTAACATAGGTGTCATCAATCACAGGAATATAAAAATAAACAATGAAAATCAAGAAGTAAAGGCAGATAGAAGAACAATTTTCTTTACTGTTTTTTAAATTTTATTAATAATAATAACAGTGATCAGAGTAAAGCAAAGCAGAGAGAACCATTATTGGGCCTCGAAGACAAGACAGAAGAGAATCCCCGATACTTGCTACATTGCCTGCTGTCACCTTCCAAAGAAAGAGATGCTCAGGTTGCTGACCAGAGGCCTGCAAAATCTACGAAACAATACTGGCAAATAGTTGGTTGATGTTCTTTGGTTGCTATCAATTTAGCCAGACCTCCGAAACAGCAGGTTGCTGATGGGGGTGGGGGTGGGGGTGGGGGGGGATTGTTTGTCCCTGATTCCAAGCCCACGCACCAGTGCTGCTTGGGTCCAGCGGGTTAGGCCCTGCAAGGGGCCGTTCTCCTTCTTCTCCGGGGTCCCAAGGTCAGGACCCCGGAAGGCAGTTTAGTTGTGTCCTGGTCGGTGCCTGCGCTGCTTGGGCCCAACGGGCTGGGCCCCGAAAGGGGCCGTTCTCATTCTCCAGGGTCCCAAAACGTCAGGCCCCCGGAAGGCAGTTCAGTTGCATCCTGGTCGGTGCCTGCGCCGCTCGGGCTCAGCGGGTTGGGCCCTGCAAGGGGCTGTTCTCATTCTCCTCTGAGTTCCCAAGAGGTCAGGCCCCCAGGAGGCAGTTCAGTTGCGTCCTGGTCGGTGCCTGCGCCGCTCGGGCCCAGCAGGTTGGGCCCCGCAAGGGGCCGTTCTCGTTTTCCTCCGGGGTTTCTTTACTTTTATATTGCAGGAGTCCAAAGCTACTGGTTATAAGTTAATCTATTGTAGAGATATAGGCATATTTTATTTTATGTTTTTAATTTTATTTTGAAGATAGTAAAATCCAACAAAACGTAACAGATCAAAGTCAGTCAAAACAAAGCAGTAGAACTGGTACAGAACTTCAAAGCAAGATACTAGGAAAACAATAATAACTATAGTATATCTTCGTATCTTCACAGTAGTTGACCATTCCATCAGGTGTAGCAAAATCAAACCAAAAGCAAAACAGAATAAAACCAGTCAAAACAGAATATTGACTAAGGCAAAACAGTTAATCAGAATAAAGCAAAGCAGTGAGAACAACATTGGGTCCCAAAGACAAGACAGAAGAGAATCTCCCATATTTGCTACATTGCATACTGTCATCCTCCCAAGAGATGTTCAGACTGCTTGTCCCAGGCCTGCAAAATCAACCAAACAATACAAGCATTTAGTTGCTTTATGTACCTTAGCTGCTATCAGCTTATCTGGTCCTCTGAACCAGCAGGTTGCTTATGGGGGTGGGGGTGGGGTGGCTGGGTGGTTGAGTCTCAGCCCTGTGCCTGTAGGCTCACCGGAGGCACTGGTTTTTATCTTCCTGGAATGTGTGCTGCTTGCTGCTCACCAGGAAGCCTGGCTAATTGTCTTCTCTGTAGGCGTATTTTAACACATAATGGTAACCAGTAATGTAGGAGATACTTCAAATTCTGTGGTAAGGGAAGTGGAGAGACATCTTTAATGTTATCATTGTTTGTTTGGGGTACAGAAGATCAATAGATACCTGCTTGAATAAAAAGAAATTTATAAGGGCTGTGGGCTTGGCTCAGTGGCTTAAGTGCCTGCTTGGCAGGCCCGAGGTGGTGAGTTCAATCCTTGGTACCAACAAAAAAAAAGAGAACGATTTCTAAATATTAATAAAATTGCAGCTATAAATTTAACTTGTAAAAGATATGTAAGTTATCTGAAAGAAAATATATCAAAGAAAACCATGTTAGCAAAAGATAAAATCAAAAGTATTACAAAGGTAAGCATGTATTTCCAGTTGTTAGAGTTCAAAAACTAAGGTCTGATTATAGCTCTTCTTCCCTTCTATTCTTGGAAAAAATGACTCCTAAAGCCATGAGATGGGCCTGAGCAAGATGGGCACCTGCACTAGAGCAAGATGTCAGCGCCTGCTCTCAAGCTAGGACCATGTCCATGTGAGAGATGCGGGTGGCCTGACAGAGTCTTGTGACTGTGTAGGTAAGAAGGGTCTCCCGCAGGGCATGGCCAGCACAGGCCGTCAGGGTCTTGGGGTGGGCTTAGGAAATGCCTGTGTAGGGTGCTAGTGGAGGAAGGGAGGTACCCAGGAGGAGATGGGCCTGGAACTTGAGAAAGGCACATCATGAATGAGTGCTGTAACAGCTGAACCCAAGGTACCTGAGCCTAATCAGGACTGGAGGGACCATCTGAAAACAGCCTTGCACGGTGCCTTGTACTGTCAGGTGAGTGTGTGTGAGAAGGCAGTGTAGTGTAGAGTTGGAGCCTAAAAGCAGGGAAGGGAGAGGCATGGGCTGTGGAGCTCCAGTAGAGTGAAGAGGACACACTCATGTTACTGTTACGTGGCGTAATGTAGAGTGCTAGATCTCAGGAAGATTGAAAAGGCAACTGTGTGTTGGAGACAGAGCTGTTAGATGAGGGCACAGCCTGGTACAAGCTTACAGGTGGAGCATGCTGACAAGGGCATCTCTACAGGAGGGGCAGTCCTGCAGGCAGGAGGGTGCCCCAGAGTGGGCCATCAGATCACAAGTTGGTGAAGAGGGTGTCTCAAATGAAAAGGTGACCTCATGGGCATGCAGAGTTGCACCCTGAGCAGCTTGAGGTGGGAAGCCCTGCAGTGAGCTAGCCTGCCATTGGGATTTCAGAGCTTAGACAGGGGTAACAAGGTGCCCCTTGCCATGAAGTAGAGGTCAAGGTTGCCTGGTATATCTGATAGAAGATTATAGTAGGTAAAATGAAGGCTCCAACGACACATCGGTCTCTGTCTTTCTGCCTCTCTCTGTCTCGCTCTCGCTCTCTCTCTCTTTGCACATGGTTGTAATACATAATGTTTACATTTCTTGTGGGAGTCCTAATTGGAACCTATGAATGTTACTTTATTTGGATAAAGAGTCTTTACAGATGTGATTAAGGATTTTGTGTTGAGATAATCTTAGATTATTTGGGTAGACCCTAAATAAAGTGGTCTTCAAAAGAGAGGGAGACAAAGGTGAGGCTCACAGAAGAGGAGGGCATGTGAAAGTGGGGAGACAGCCTGGCATTACAATACAGGCAGTGTCAGCGGTGCGAGAAGCTGAAGAGGCAGTGAACAGGCTTACGTCCAGAACCTCTAGGCGGGGTGCTGCCCTGCTGACACATTGACTTCAGCCCCTTGAAACCAATGTCGAACTTGTGTGACAGAATGAGTGCCTGTGGCTTCAGGCCACCCAGTTTATAAGGTCTTGTTTTAGCAGCCCTAGAAACTAATGCAGGGGGAGATTTATTGTACATGTATAACAGTATTTAATAACAAAATATGTATAAGATGTTAATTTGGGGAACTGGGTTATACTAATTTCTGAGGAGGAGGAAAACTAGATTGAACTCGGATTGAAGTTAAAGGTGTGTGTAATTGCATACTTTCTAATAGCTATAGATTGATAAATAAATGGAGATGTAAATACGTGTCCTCTACAAAGTCTTGGAGTAGAAATAAACCCAATAGAAGTAAGGACACTAGCATTGAAATCTTGCTTGTTAACCACCTCTGTCCACTGAAGAAACAAGAGCATCTGGGAGAACTGGCTGAATTCGTTGGTAGGACTGGGAAAGAACAAGGTGAGGCGGAAACATCTCATTTCAGAAGTGAGTAACAATGAAAACTGGTAGGAACAATGTACGTGCACAGAAAACATCTTGAAGGGGTACTCATACAGGACAAATTAGGGAAAATGTGAGCATCAAAGTAAACAATTGTGATAGATCGTGATCTGTTGAATAAAAGGAAGCCATTGTTACATTGTAATAGATCAGTGAGCTAGTTGATGACAATGAGCATATGTATGTAGATATTCCCCAGATATTTATTAACTACAAAAGGAAAAAGTAAAGAGAAAGCATGTCAGACACTGCCTTAATCAACTGATCAAAGTTAGCACCACTAGTGGTGAGTCAAATAATTACTTTGCTGATAGGATACAAAGAGAATATTATAGTTTCTTTTCTTTTTTTTTTTTTTAATTGTTTTGGTTTTTTGAGACAGGGTTTCACTATGTAGTTCAGGCTGTCCTTGAATTCACTGTAACTCAGGGTGGCCTTAAATCTTTGACAGTCCTGCCTCAGCCTCCTGAGTGCTGGAATTATAGGTGTGTACCACCACATTGGGCAAGAATACCGTAATTTCTGTGACATTTCAAAGATTCATAATCTGAATCTAATCATGAAGATTCAAAACAGAGCTACCTGGAAAGGCAGTGTACAGAATTACTAATTTGTTGGTGTTTAAAGATGTCAGCATTGTGGAAGTCAAGCAAAGACTAAAGCATTCAGATTGGGGGAAAGGAAAGGACAATGAAATCAAGTGCAGCAGAGAGAACGATGTGCCTTCTGAGAACCCTCCATGTTGGGCTGAGAGGCAGCAACCAGAAGAAACCCCGCCGGCCTCCCTGGTGAGTGTGCGCCACTGCGCAAACTCCAGGAAGAGCAAGAGATGTGTGTCCCATAGGCCTACCAGTGCGCGGGGCTACGAATCAAGGGAAACCACCCCCCATCCCCATCCCCATTCCCCCGCCCCGCTGGCGTAAGCAACCTACTTGCTCAGAGGACCTGCTAAGTTCATAGCAACTAGGGTACATAAAGCAACTAAATGCTTGTATTGTTAGGTTATTTTGCAGGCCTGGTGCCCGCAGCCTGAGCATTTCTTGGGTAGATGACATTGTGCAGAGTGGCAAATATGTGGGATTGTCCTCTGTCTTGTCTTTGAGCCCCAATATTGTTCTCATTGTTTTGCTTAATTTTGTTTAATTTTTGTGTTTTTTTTTTTTTTTTTTTTTTTTTTTTTTTTTTTTTTTTTTTTTTTTTTTTTTTTTTTTTTTTTTTTTTTTTTTTTTTTTTTTTTTTTTTTTTTTTCTTCTTCATTTCATATCCTGTTTTTATTGGTTTTATTGTGTTTTGGTTTTGGTTTGTTTTTGCTATGCCTGATGAAATGGTCAACTATTCTGAAAGTTACAAAAACAATATAGTAGCTATTGTTTTCATAGTATCTCTCTTTGAAGTTCTATGCCAGTTCTACTGCTCTGTTCTGATTGTTCTGTTATCTTTTGTTGGATTTCACTATCTTTAAAATAAAATAAAATTAAAAAAAAGAAATCAAATGCAGCTGTGATACTGACATGAGTATGAACACTGTTGTTGGAACAGGTTAAACTTGAATGAGGCCTGAAATAGTAGTCAGGGTTAGATTCCTAATTCTGATTGTTATATTGTAATTATGTAAGACTATGTCATTGTAGGAATAGCACTTAACATTTTTGAGGATGATTTGGTATTGACTATACTTACAATTTTGCTGTGAGTTTTTGAGATTATTTCAAAAGAAGAAAGTTCACCATAAGCAAGCAGATTAATAAGACATTAATCTTTTAAAGAGGAATATATATGAATGGACAAATTATGGTCTACCCATAAAATGAAATATAGGTTCCAACAATCAAAACAAATGAAGTAAATAAATGCAATATAATGGTTAAATCTTGGAAACATTCTGAGTAAAAGAAGTCATATACAAAAGAATATAAACATACAGTTTCTTTTGTTTTGGAAAGTGATACATTAACCTGTAGAGAAAGAAATTCCGTGATTGTGGGCATGGGAGTGATTGATAAGACACAGGAAACCTTTCAGGATTTATGTTGATTGTGGTAGTTGCATCGCTGTACATTCAATGTTTGCATTGCATTATATCTCAGCCATACCTCAATTTTAAAAAAATACATATATATATTTATATTCGTATATATGATGTAGTCACCTCCACCTGAGAGAAACTTGGAACAGTGGTTAGTTCTTAAGAGATAATGGGATTGCAAGTTTCACATTTCATTGTATACTGTTTCATTGTGTTTGACAGTTTTTGTCATTTGCATGTTCCTGTATTCTCTATTCAGGAGCACTAACAGTGTCAAGATATGTTAGTTTCCACAGTAATACGTAACTATAGGTTACTCTGGCCAATGATTATGGTAGAATTTATTGAGGCCATGTCTTCAAAGTAACAGTTGTGATTTAATACCTTTTTATAACTTTTTAGAACCATAAGCATGTTTCTAAGATTTAACTGTTATTTTGCATGTGTCTGTCACCATCTTTCTGCAGAATTGTGTATCCTTTAAACACTAACTGCCGCATAGCACCTGGTAACTACTATTGCCTGTCTTGTATAGGTGTCTTATATAAGTAGAATAGTACAATATTTGTCCTTTTTATCTGTCTTATTTTACTTAGTATAATGCTTTTGACTTTCCATAAAACGCCGTATACCAAAAGCAGATTAAATGGGGAACAGCCACTCGTGAAAACCTATGTTGCAGCGGAAAGAAATAATTATTGGTGAGAAATGGACAACAAATACAATATAGTCTGTATTTTCTGTCTCTGTGAGTTTGACTCTTTTAGGTGTATCATTTAAGAAGTGCAAATTTAACCAAATCTAGTTAGATTACTTTTTGTGTTACCTTTGCAGCATTCTTTCCAACCAAGGCATTCACAACTTATTTTAATAAATCTGTTACTTGCCTAAGTAATTTGCGAGAGTTCTAAAAATCATCATATAAAAGCTACATGGTATCTCTATCTTCACTAATACATTTCCATATCTCTAATTTTGACATCTAAAACCAAAGCATATTGTTACTATAAACCTTTTTTCCAATGACATTGTGTTGTTTTGGTACTTTTCTGTTAATAGAAATGAAGATAAGTGATCTAGTGGAATTTTGCTTACTGAAATACTTTTTAAATCAGTGACAAAATGTTCTGAAAATAATGGTTGTTTTGTCTTACTTTATGTTAATGTGAAAATAATTTCATTTGGTATTCTCATAGTATGAGTGGTTGCTAACACTACAGGTAAGAGATTTTATTCTTGTTTTTTAAGATGGCATCTCAGAATATTGCCCAGGCTGACCAGGAACTCTGTCCTTCCACTTCAGCCTCCTCTGTAGCTGAGGTTGTAGGCATTGCCACTATTAGTGGCTTAGATAAGAATTTTACCAGAAAAACCAAGGTAACTTTTGTATACCTATAAACTTGAAAAACCAGAAGGATACCTAGAAGTAGCTTTGTTTGATCTGTATTCAGTTCATTATTCAGCGCACACTAAATAATATGAATTGTGTTCCTTCCTGAGCTCGTTTCATGAGTGACTTTTTATAAGGCTATTTCAGAGCCTGTTGAAGTTAATTAAAATAAGACAGTCTAAGACAGGGTGGCAATGAAAGGAAATACAGTAGGAAAGTGTTAAAGCAGTTTGTTGTGGTAGGATATTGGGTATAATAAACTTATGCTTCTCAGTTTCTGTTGCCTTGAAAACCAAACACAAACTCACCTACCTTTTAGCCCCTCTTCTGTTCAGCTGCAGTCTTTAATGTGAATAACTGCTTTGCTCTTTTATTGTATCTTAGTTTTTACCTTTTTTCTACTCAAGCAACTTGCGAATCTTGTGTAGGGTGATTACTGAGTCCTTTTGCATGATGTGAAACAATAGCTGAGACTTAAACATAGTTTAATTATTAGGAACCACTTTAACCATTAAGATGAACAAGGTTCAGAGAAATGTGGGAGAAATTTTAAATGTATGTGGAAAATGGAGAGGCTCATACAGTTAACTTCATAGTTTTATACAAGGAAACTTTATCCCCAATTTATTTATATGCATCTGTTTTTACTTTCAGAGTTTGGAGAAGTTAAAACTTAAAAAATCCCAACTCCCTAAAGGAAAAAGAAAAGGAGCCATATTTTCTGTTCTCTAGGACTTACAGATGCTAAATACCTTCCTGATATTTTCTTCTTTTTACTAACTTGTTATCCTTAGGGCTTTCCTTAGTCTTCCATTCTTCCAGGAAGTCTTTCCCTTTAATTTTTCTATGCATATTTACACTTGTAACTATTTACTATATTTGTCTATACCAGTGTTTCCTTGTTGGGGCCTTTCAGGGACATTTGACGATACCTGGATACATACTTTGATTCACAGTGGAGGGCTTACTACTCATCTAGTGAGAAAGGATCAGGGATGCCCCTGAATACCCTCCCTACTATATGCAAGACAGTTCCAGTTAGTTTCAGAAATTAATAGTTTTATATTGCACTTGTTAATTTGTTTGAGAATAGAGTACAGCTGTGTGTGGAGACATGTGCCTGCCATCCCAGTTACCTGGGAGGGTGGAGCAGGAGGGTCACAAGTTCAAGACTAATCTGGGTAACTTAGTGAGACTATCGAAAAATACAAAAAGCTAGGGATGAAGCTCAGTAGTAGGGTGCCCTTGGGTTCAACCCCCAGTACTGCTTCCCTTCCCCCAAAAAAGGTAGAGTACAAAATTTATTTATTGTCTATTTCCCACTAATATTTATTTCTTTCCATGATGACATAGGTTTTCAGCAGTGGCTATCTCTGTTTAATCTTTTTAATCTTTTAGTGTAAGGCCTAAACATTTGCGTATTAAGAATAAAAGAATACTCCTTGATAACAATTTTAGATGTATGTCTTGAGGGAGAATCAGAGTGATACATGTATCATTAAAGCCCAAAATTACTTATGATTGTATGGTGTAGAAGCTTCATAGAGCATTTGTACTAGTACTTTCACTTTAGTTTGAAGTGAAGTGTTACAAATCAGAAATTCAAACTTGTTTCATTGTAGTAGTAATAAGCTTTTCTTTTATCTTCAGCATGCTGTGTTGTGCCTTATCATTCAGTAGATATATTTCTAGTGCCTGTTATGAGCCAGGTATTTAGTTGGTTGGGACATAGGCCAGTTGCGCTTTCAAAGCGCTGGGGGTTGTGGGGGAAATGATGTAATCCCACACAGACAGTGTAGTAGTGTGCATACACAGTGCTGCTAGAGAAGGCAGGGGAGAGCATTCAGCCTGTGTCAAGGCTACCAGGTAGGAACTACTGATTGGAGAAAGTAGTTGAGGTAAGGAAAGAAGTCTAGTAGAACATGATATTTGTGAGTCACTGTGCTTAAGAGTGTACAGTGCTTAGGGAATAGGGGTGTTCAAAGACTATTTTTAGAAAAAGGTAAAACCAGGCTCTCATACAGATATAAAAATGAGCATGTGTCATGGATTTAATTAGATTGGTTAAGTGAAACTTTATACCCTGTTCAAATAAAAAAAAGAAATGGGGGGGACTGGAATCGAACTCAGGACCTTGTGCTTGCCAGGCAAGCACTTGTGCCACTGAGCTATATTCCCCGCTCTCAAATGAAAAATTTTAAACAGCACAAATTTATCTAAAGTAATGGAATGTTGAAATGAATTGTAGCTATCAAGACTTTTCCCCATAGAATGGGTTACAAATCAGTGAATCTGTCAGGATGAAATTTACATGTCTTATCAGCTACCTGTAAATGTTAGATGTGTAAAATAACCCGCATAGAATCAATCTAACAATAATTTTCCACTGAAACAGAAAATATTTTTCTATAGGAATAACAGGATGTTGTTGAGCACGTTCTAGTGAGAATAAGTAACTTCAGCCAGGGAGAACGTGGTAGAAAAACAAGAAGTCTGTGAACCTGTAGCACATCTTGGTTAGCAGGATCTTAAAGAATAGGACTGAAGGTGTAGCTAAGTGGTCGAGCATGCATGAATTCCTGATGTCAGTCACCACCAAATCAGACAACAAAAAACACACAAGCATTGTATAGGTACAGTTGGAGTATTGTTTTAATTTGATTATCAGTCTTGTCTTTAATTCTTAATAATACACTTGCTTAGCTTTAATTTAATCTTTTTAAATTTAATATTTATTTAGTATACATTTGTAGTACATAATGACCACATTCCTGTGGGAAGTTGGTACATGTACATAACACATCTAAATTCTTTTTTTTAAATTCCTTTTCCATCTCCTCTCAAGCCCTCCTTCATTACTGTTTGTTTGTTTGTTTTTAAGTTTGGGAACATGGTCTTGCTTACCTGCCCAGGCTCGGCTTAAACCTGGAATCCTCTTGCCTCAGGCTCCAAGAATAGTGGGAAAACAAGTGTGTGCCACCATGCCCAGTGTTTACTCTTTCATTCATAAATTGTAGCCTGTAGGAGAACTTTATATATATATATATATATATATATATATATAGTAGGAGAACTTTGAACCCAAAATTCATAATTGCTTCTTAGTTGTGGGCTAATAGATCCCTCATTGTAGGTTTCAGATTGAGGAAGACTTGGTTTGAAGCTTTGTATTGGTACAAAATATGAGATCACCATCAAACAGAATAGAAAAAAAAATCACCATCAGGTTTCTTAGAATGTTCTCCTTAAAATGTGTTAACTTTCTGTAATTGCATCTCAGATTCATTCAGGACTCATGGGGACTGGTCTGTTCTGCTATTCTGGATTGTTGTAAAGCTAAACTTGAAGTTGTTACTTTGTTCAGTAAATTGAGGAGAAGAGAACCTGCATGTTCCCATTTTACCTTTCTTCACAGTCTCATGACTTAGTGCAACATTTCCTCTTGTTGGAGAGATTGCTTTGCCCTGTTACCCCATTCTTGGTGTGAAGTTCATTTTGAGGTAGAGATCCCTGTTACTAGAACCACCACCATGTAGGTAGGGAATGCAGTTGTCAGATTGCTAAATCTACTTATCTCAGTGTTTGAAAAGTATATGTAGTTATAAAATGTAGTGTCCATGGGCTTCTGTGATTAGAATTTGAGATGCCTTTGCAATTGGCATTTAACTTTATGTTTAATAGCATTTGCAGTTTAAAATTCAGAAGAACGTTGAAAATTTTTTCTTCTCTTTTAGATCATCCAATTATGATGGGTTTTGAGCCCCTTGTTAACCAGAGGCTGCTTCCACCCACCTTCCCTCGATATGCAAAAATAATTAAAAGGGAAGAAATGGTTAACTATTTTGCAAGATTAATAGATAGAATAAAAACTGTGTGTGACGTTGTGAACTTGACAAATTTACATTGTATCCTGGTAAGTACAAGTCTGTATTCTCTGATGTAACTTTGGTTTAATAACGGAATAATTTGTACTTGTGTGTGTGCATGACCATATGTGTTACATAGATGAATGTGCATATGCACATTCCGTTTAATCTTTATAAAGAGTTTATACTACCTATTTTAGAGATTAAGAAGAAAAGGTTGACTCATCCATCCAAGTTTTAGGAATGGAATTTGGATCCTGGATTCTGTCTTTTAAACCATTTTTATAAGAGTATGTATATGCATGCATATGTATATTTATGTGTAGCTACTTTTAGCTATAAAAATGGACTCATGATGTTTGATGACCAGTTTTTTAAAAAATTGTCAATCTCAATATAATAGACATCTTTATGTCATATTATATGTACTGCTTTGTTATTTTAATGACTGCAGGGTATTTCATTGTGAGCTTGTAGTACAGGTGGTTTTGAGTTCCTTCATATTAAGTTACATTAGATCATTAGGTCATTTTCAGTGTTGCACCTGTTATGAACAATACAAAGATGATCACCTTTGTATGTAAATCTGAATCGTGTGTCCTTCCCCCTTAAGATAAGTTCCTAAAGCATGAGGTTGTAGGATTGAAAGAGCACGCATGTTTTTAAGCTACCATATTTTGCTGTTCATTAGTTTTATGTGTTAAAATGCAGAAAAGCAAGATTTCGAGAATATTAAAATATTGAACAGAGCTTTTCAGTTGTAAAGTTATAGTGGCATATTAGGAAATTTGCAAGATAATGCTGTTTTCTTAGGATTTAAGTATAACAGTGTGTTGCTTAACTGTGTATTTGACTTTTATGACCTTGCGTGCTTGCATCCCTAGCTCATGGCCTGCCTTCTATGGAGTCTCCCTTTGTGGTTGAAGGTTTTCAGTGTACCTTCCTTCCTTGAGATCACAAGTGTCTAGTTTGTATTTGTATATTAGGTAGTGGTTTCTGGGAAACAGTTGATGATCAATGAAGGTTTGTGCATTATTTATGCTCTTACAATACCTTAGTCTTTTCTTCCATTAATTCTTTGTCATTAAAGCCCAACTTAAATCCTCATTTCTTAGTGAAACTCCATAATGCTTCTACCTTCTGTTGTACTTGCTTTCTTTTTAGTAGATTGCCCTGATTCTGTTAGAAGTGTAGAAATGCAAAGTAGGAAATAGGTAATAGTCGTAAACCCAGTTCATTTTGCAGGCCATTTCCCAGATAAGCAAGCTGAGGTTCAGAGGGTTTGTACCCAAAATAGATGACTAATTCCATAGCAGAAATTAGAATAGAGATTTTCTTATTCTTTCTGCTGTATCTACTTTCCTAACCCTAATTGTTACCTGGCCATATATTCATGTTCACTAGATTATAAGATCTTGAAGTACAAGCAACCCATTTTATTGTTTTATATGCTATAATGCGTTTTACATGTATATCGTTTTGCCAGTTCTACTTTATTCTTAGTTGACAAATGATTTTTTTTCCTTTTTTCTTTTTTCTGAAATGAAACAAGCCACGGGACTGACAGCCTTCTGAAGGCTTAGTACTTTATGATAACATACCAGGCATTTCAGGGAATTCATAGTAGTTCCAATCAGGATAGGTTACTGAACTATTGTCAGTGATCTTTTGGACATTTTCTGCATGCGACAGGATTTCTTATTAAAGAATGATTGCATACATGTTTAAATACACGTAGTTCTGGTTTTGAGCTGATGTAAGATAGAGAAATGGTGTGGGTCATGGCAACTTTTCATGTAATTCTGACATACTTCTGCCCCTCGCCCACATCTGTAGGTACTTTGACTTCTGACTAAAAGCTAAGCTGAAGGTGAAGGAGGCTTTTTTACTCGCACACCATGGTTTTGGCATTGTTTTTAATGTGTATTCATCAGAATTTTGAGAGTATTAAAGGAGAAAGGCTTTTTGTTTTATTCATTATCGAACATTGTAGGACAAAGTGAAAAGTGTAGACTCCTGTCCTAATTCAGTCTACAAAAACACTGTTCAATTATTGCTTTTCTTGAGTATACCTCTGATTAGGGGAAGTATCTTGTGTGTAAGTTTTATAGGTACCAGAATACTAAATTTTATTTACACTAACTAGCTCATACTGATAATTTACAACTAGGTCCATATGTAAGAATATATAATGATCGATACTTCTCTAAGAGTCACAATCTCTAAGATTTATAAAGTGATACAAAAGTATAGTTGGAATTAGGTGATATATGACAGGGTCTGTATTTTTACCTTTTCCTTCTACTTAGAGAGATGTTCTAATACATACTTCAGTTCTCTGCATATGCAGAAGAATTTTAGAATAGGGAAAAACATGTGAATTGGAATGTGGTTGGAATTTGACTTCAGTCTTGAGAAATGAGTAAATGTATTGCTAATGAAAAGTGGGAGGAAGGACTTTCTGGGAGTGTGAGTAGTGTGTCAGTAAGAAGGGTGTTCTAAGTGTTCTGTTAAGAATCCAGAAGATGCTGGGCGTGGTGGCGCATGCCTTTAATCCCAGCACTCGGGAGGCTGAGGTAGGTGGAGCGTTGTGAGTTCGAGGCCGGCCTGGGCTACAATGCGAGCGCAAGGCCGGCCTGAGCTGCATAATGCGACCCTGCTTCAAAAAACCAGGGCCGGGAGTTTGGTTCAGCAGCTTAAGCACCTGTCTGGCAGGTGCGAGGTTGTGAGTTCAATCCCCGGTGCCACAAAAAAAAAAAAGAATCCAGAAGTTGCTGGGCGTGGTGGTGCACGCCTTTAATCCCAGCACTCGGGAGGCTGAGGTAGGCAGAGCATTGTGAGTTTGAGGCCGGCTTGGGCTACAACGCGAGCACAAGGCCAGCCTGAGCTACATAGTGCGACCCTGCCTCAAAAAACCAGGGCTGGGAGTTTGGCTCAGTGGCTTAAGCGCCTGCCCTGGCAGATGCGAGGTTGTGAGTTCAATCCCTGGTGCCGCAAAAAAAAAAAAAAAAAAAAAAAAGAATTCAGAAGTTCAGTGGTTAATTGTGGGTAATGAAAGTAAACCAAAATTATGCAAACCCTAATGTTGTTCGGTTGTTTTGGGATTGTGGAACCATTGTATGTTATAGAGTGAGAAGTGAAATGATACAAGTGAAAGTTACTCTTGTAGCTCAGTAATGCAGGTGAAAGGTAATGAAACCCTTGAGCCAAGAACTTGACTGGTAAGGATAAAATGATCACATAAAATATAGAAAAATTATTTTTGCACATTTTTATTTTGCCATTTCAGTACATGAGAATTAGCATACATAGCAAATAATTGACAAATTATTATAACAATTACTACTATATAGATAAAGTTTTTAATTTCATTTACATTTAAATCTTAAATATGCATAATCAACCATAGTAGTAGTAATTTTCCCAATAAAGTAATGAGTTCTTATCATTACTTATACACTCTAGAACCTCGTGATTATGGATTCAGTTTCCATCCATCTTGTACTTTCCATTCTACCTAATCTGATTCTTATCACCAGAGGTACTCTAGAGCAGCAAAACAACTCTCAGTATTCAGCCCAGCCAGGGCCTCATTGATCCTCAGTATTCTAGCAGAAAATTAAGGATTGCTGCTCAGGGAGATGACTGCATTAGACCCTGCCATGATGGAGGGGAGCTGGAGGAGCTACGCTTGTGTTGTGGGTACTGAATATGAAGAGGGCATAGTGAAAGACTATGACTACTTGAAAGACTTGGGACAGAAACTGGTAGTGGTGGGGGATGTGTGACAGAGGCCAGGAGGAGAGAGGGAGGGTACTAGATAGTCTGGATCTGCATAAGAGATCTCTTGCTATTAACTATTAGGATAAAGTGCCACATTACTATTAAAAATGTGTACATATGGGTAAGATAAACTAAATTGAAAAGTACAGTACTATTTAATGTTGCTAAAGGGAAGTAGTCATCTCCCACACGCCTGTGATTGTATCTCAGAAATCTAAAGCCGTGTATTCTGACCCTGCAGTTCTCACGGTGTAGAATAATTGAAGTGGATACAAAGATATATTCAAGATGGTGACTTCGTTTTTATGGTATGTGTAGGATGCATAACCACATAGCCATTAAAGAGCATATTTTAGAGAAATAGTGACATGGGGAGATATTTAGTTTAAGAATACTGTGTATACCAATTTATTTTTAATTTTCTTTTTACTTTTTTTTTAAATTAAGACAGGTTTGTACTACATAATAATCACATTTGCCATGGGGAGTTGGTGCATAACACATCTCAATTATCTCCTCCACCACCCTCTGTAATAAAAAACTATTGAATATGGACTATGATCCCCTTTACAATGTCTAATATTATTTTCTTCTGCCGTTTTTACCTCAATGATTTCCTAAATTCCTAAGTTCTGTTGATCCTATACCTTATTTTACTAGTTTTGCCTTTAATTTTATAATTTCCAATCTTTTACTTTCTCTGCATTTTTTTCTGTTGTTATATTTTAGTTACATGTTTACGATGTTCTCTATCTTCTCTAAGAAAAGGACTTGTGAGGCTGTTGACATTTATGATCAAAAGAGATGCTAAATTAAAAACAGGTTATTGTAAAATGTTTTAGGGTTTACTCAAATTTGAAGACCATTGAGATCTACCGTTTTTCTAATGGTTTTGTCTTTTTTAAAATTATTTTTACATTTCCTGTTTTAATACTTCATCATTTTAGTAACACATTCTGGAATTAATATTTCTTTGTTTATTTAACCTGTTTTTAAACCTGTTTACCTAGTTGCAGACATTGAAAAGAATGACCAACCATAGGGACTATGCAGTTACCAGGTATTGCAGAACTTAGGTTGGTTGAACATTAGTTTTGATTTTAAAGGCCCGTTAATGATTTAGTCCAAGCTCATTTTAATGATATGCACAAAGTGCTTATTTTATCATTATCTATGGCAACCAAAAATTCAGCCAGATAGCCAGATAAATTGTGGCATATAACAATGAAATACTACTCAGCAATAAAAACGTATAAACACTTTGTGGATGGCTCTCAACAACTGTGTATACCAATTAATACATTCTGTCACACACAAAAGAAAGCATTATTAGAAATAGAGTTTAAAAAAAATTTAAATTCACAATATTCTATTTCTGGAGTGGTGGAATACTGAAGAATAGTTTATGTTTTGCATTTTTCTGCCATTTCCAGCTTTTCAATGCTTTACATATGAGGGAAACATAACGGCAAAGGGTAGAGAAGTTTGTAAAGAGAAGCTCAGATTAACAGTCTAGAATGACAGCGGTGGAATTATTAAGAAGAGCATTCAGTTTAAATGTAGTACATAATAAACCGTGGACTATGTTGTGTTACGGATGTGTACAGGAATAAGAAATGCAGAAATAAAGTCTAAAGGTGTAGAGTAATTAGAGTGTCTGAGGCCCTGGGTTCCATCCCCAGTGCCAAAAGAAGCAAAGAAAGGCAGACGTGGAATACAGGTGAATCTGTGAAGGTGAGCTTGTGTTCATCAACTCAGCAACTATCTTTGGACATTTTCTTTGCGTTAATGCATTGATGAGTAAAAACCTATCATCTGGCTTGTCTTCAAGCTTTGTTTAATGTGAGAAATTGTTCAGATAATTATAAAAATCGTTACAGAACTACACAGCAGAATAGTGATGTGTGAGGAAAGGAGCACAGTGAAAGAATGACCTAGGTGACCAAGGAGGGCAAAGCTAAGATCTCACAGTTGGGTAGACGTTCGTTAGAATGGTTGGGGTCAGGCAGTTCCAGGTGGAGCAGTCTGATGAGGAAGAACACAAGACAGTTTATAAACTGCGGTACAGAAAGCTAGGAGCATGGAGTGGAGTGGGGAGCAGGGTTAGTGAAGCCAGAGAGTCACACTGACCATGCAGATCATTCAGACCACATTCAGAGTTTTGATCTTTATCAGAGAGCAAGGAAAACCATGAAGAGCTTTATGTAGGATCAGTACGTAATGGGTGGTAGTATTGCATTAATTTGCAAAGATGAGTGGGTGCACTGTGGGAAGAATTGGAAGGGGACCAGAGTAAACACGGGAAGGCAAATTGAGAAACCATTACTGTAGTCTAGAGAAGACGCGGTGGTACTTTGGACTAAAAGGATGACAGGAAGATGCTGTGAGCTTGTTAGAGCTATGTGTCAGCTAAGTTGACAGAACATTGGTGGTTTATCAGATACGGAGCTTGAGAAAAACTTTCACTAATACTTGCCAATTTCTGACCTCAACTCTGGATGTACTCTGTTATTAGTCATTGAAGTAATGGAGCTCACCGAGGTTTTATTGAAGTTGGATTTAAGTTGCTTTTGAAAATATTTAAGTATAGATGTTCATATTAGATATATGGATAGTGTCTTAGTTACTTTTCTTATTGTTGGGGCAAAATACCTGAGACCCAAAATTAAGGGAGGAAAGGTTTATTTAGCTCAGTTTGTAGATATTTCACTCCATAGTCAGCTGGCTTCAAGGTCGGGTAGCATAGCAAAGGGGCAACCATTCATGGTGGCGGAAGACAGCAAAAGCAACAAACAGGAGAGGGAGACAAGCCTCTCTTTGTCTCTTATATTGTACGCAGGCTACCCACACTAGGGTGGGTGTAGCACTCACACCCTTGATTCCAGCATTAGACCATGAATCAATCACAGACTCTAGATTCAGCCCCCATGACCACATGAAGCTTTGGGGAGACATCCAGACACAAACCATAACAGAAATTAACACATTCACGATGGGGTTATAATTCACTGCCAAAACACTGATGTTACAGTCATGCAGGTACTATTGGAGGTTCCAACTGGCAGGAACATGTTAAAGTTCTTTGCTAAGAGTTACAAGTTTGGATTTTTACCATATAGGTAGAAAGTAAAACATGAGCAGGGTTAAAATTGTCAAGTAGAAAGAGTATAGATTCAGAAAAAGAAGATCTAGGACTAAACTTTTAAGTGTACAGGTCAGACTACTAACAAGTGGCTAAAGAGAAATTTTGGAAAGTTACTTGGTGGTTTTTCAAGAAAAAAATTTTCAGATTCTGCTAACGGGACTCAGGTCCTAAACAAATGCCCACTGGAATTAGGTGAGTGATTGGTGGCAGTCGCTCAGAGCCAGATCAGCATGCAGGTGACAGGAGGGTAGAGACAGTGGATGCAGTTTGGGCCAAAGGGTGTTGAGAGGGAGATGAGCATGTGACAGATGGGAGACACTGGGCTGTAACGTAAGTGATAATGGTCCGGAGGAGAATTTGCTCTCTGAGGGCGTGAAGGATGAATTATTGACAGCGTGCTGATATTCCTGGAAAAACTGGCGTCCTTAGTACAGTGTATTGTTGAGGTGGGGAGGGAATGATACAGGCACAGTTGGTGGCTTGAGACTGAAGCTGACAGGCTTCCTCTTCCTTTTCGTTTCCTTTGTGACATAGAAAGGTAATGTTTCTGGTAGGAAATACTCATTTGGAGTGTAAGATTTAAAGTCAGTTGTGAATTGATCAGAATACCCATTTCAACTTGGAGGTCATGATTCTGGGGGATATGTATAGAAAGAAAAAGAGCCAGGGGACAGCCAGACTTATAATTTGGAGTGGAGAAGTGAATCCAGTAAAGGAGAATGTAAAGACTGGGTGCTTGTAAAGCTAATGAGTATAAGCCAGATGGGATGGTACACACCTTAATCCCAATTATTTGGGAGGCAGAGTCAGGGGGTGTCTTAGCTACTTTGCTCTTGTTGTTGAGACAAGATACCTGACACCCAGAGTTAAAGGAGGAAAGGTGTATTTACCTCATAGCTTGTGGAAGTTTCAGTCCATAATTAGCTGGCTCCAAGACATGGTTGCACATGGCAGAGGGGCAACAGTTCAGGGTGGTGGAAGGCAGCAAAAGCAGCAAGAGCAAAAAGGGGAAACAAGCCTCCTTTCCTTTCCTTAAATTGTATGCAGGCCAACCGCCCTGGGGCATGCGTCACACTCACAAGCCCAGTCCCAGCACGACAGTGTGAATCAGTCACTAACTCTAGATTCAGCTGCCTCCGGAAAAGGCCATCCCGCATGACCACATGAGGCTCTGGGGGGACACCCAGAGACAAACCATAACGGGGATCTTCAGTTCAAGGCCAGCCTTCAAACTTAGTGAGACTTTGTCTCAAAGTAAAAAAATAAAAAGGGCTTTCAGTGTAGCTCAGTGGTAGAGGACTTGCAGCATGATGTGAAGTCCTGGCTTTAATGCCTTGAACCACCAAAAAAGAGAGAGAAATGCAGACTTATTTATTTCTCCTTTACAAAAGGAAAAGAAGCCAGGTGTGGTGGCATGCCCTGCAAACCCAGCACCTGGGAGGCTGTGGCAGGAGGATGGTTTCAGGCCACCTAGTGAGACCCCATCTCAAGACAAAAGAAACAAAACCCAAATTACAACAGTGGTGTTTGATAGCGAAGGGAAGTCAGAAGTCCTGAGATGCTTACCAGGGGAAAGAGCAGTTCCTGGAGAAAAAGGAAACCTTTCTAAAATAGTCATGACTTAAATGAACACCTTCCCTTCCTTCACTCCTCTCTGCCCTCTGTCCTTCCTCCAAGTGAGGTGTTGCCCAGGCGCAGAGGGAGGGCCCCAGCCTGTGGAGGTCCTGACTGTCTGGGCAGGGGAGGGGATGGCAGCTAGGCCCGTGGGGGTCATCCTGAGTGTCTGACTGCAGCAGCTGCGGCTCCCAGAAGAGGCTCTCGGCCTGCTTCCTAGGCATGGATATCTGTTCTTGGCAATCCCACATCCAAATATTAAAACACGTATTTACTCTAAGATTCAGCAGATGTGGAGAAATAGGATGATAAATAGCTGTTGTCCCACAAACTATAGGTGTTAATATTTTGGTGTATTTTATCTTTTTTTTTTTTTTTTCCCCTCTGTGTGTTTAAACTCATACCCTTCGGACTTTCCCCGAAGTCCAAAATTGTATAGGAATGCAGTTGCCCTGTTACTCAACACTTATTTCTTTGAAGTAGGAGTAAAATTTGTCATTCATCAATTATAATTGATATTTTATGGTGTACAGATGTAATATTGCTATCCACATAATTTTATTACTGATTAGTTCTTTAAAAAAATTTTTTAGGCTGGGTGTGATGGTGCATGCTTGTAATCCCAGCACTCAGTAGACTGAGGCAGGAGGATTGCCACAAGTTCAAGGTCATCCTGGGCTACATGGCGAGTTCAAGGCCAGCCTGAACTACATAGTGAGACCTGTCTCAAAAAGGAAATTTGTTTTTTAGGCTCTAAAGTTATCCATTGTCCTCTTGATATAATTATACAATACCTGTAGAAATGACCTTTAACTGTTCATCTCATTTTAACTTTAGTAGCATATCATTTACAAAAATTATGGTAGATGTAAATATTTTCTGCTATTGCTTAATATATTAATAACATTACTTTTTCTCTATCAGGATTTTTTCTGTGAATTTAGTGAACAGTCACCATGCGTTCTTTCAAGATCACTGTTACAAGTAAGTCTCACTTTGAGTATCAAAGTACTACTTTACGTTATATATAGATTGACACTATTGAGTGATAAAAGATACATGCTTTTAAAGGCTATCCACTTTATTACATTTTTAATCAAAGTATTGATTTAGAGTGTTAGGCATTCATCAAGTTCACATCCTAATAATTTTAGAACAACTGAAATCCTAAAAATAACTTTGTGACAGCTTTAAAATTAAAGTAGTAATCATTAAGAGGAAGCTATTTGGGAGCTTATTTGGAGGTTCTAGCAGGGAAGCGCAGCTACTTGTGTAGCCTTGACTGAGGAAACAGTTCTCTATCAGGGCTGCTGGGTCCTCTGTCGGGGCTGCTGGGTCCTCTGTCGGGGCTGCTGGGTCCTCTGTCGGGGCTGCTGGGTCCTCTGTCGGGGCTGCTGGGTCCTCTTATCAGGGCTGCTGGGTCCTCTG